>PVLC010011058.1:0-48354 GCA_004027655.1 Graphiurus murinus
CTTATATACATACAAATTCCACAATGTGCATTTTGTACTAAATTCTGACAGTAAGCCTCCAACTTTTCAAACATAACTCCTGATTTCTTGATAATAATATTTGGACACTTACCTTACTTTCTCCTTATATTTGCTTCAATCAAAAGCCATCCCCTCACCTTTATGGGTCAAAAAAATCAGTACCACATAAAAGCAAGGAAATAAATATTAGTTAACATGGTTGGATTAGCTTTCTGCTACTGTAACAAAACACCTGAGTTAATCAACTTGTGTTCACAGTTTTGTTTTGAAGGGTTTGGTCAACAGTTGATTAGCTATTACTTTTAGGCCTATTGTGGGACAGAATAAAATGACAGAAATATGTGACAAAGGAAATTTCTATCCCTATGATTGTAAAGCAAAGAGAGAAAACGGGTGTGTGACAATATCCCCTGCAAGGACAAGCCCCCAGGGACCTAACTTCTTTTCAATAGGCCCAGCTTGCTAAAGGTTCCACCACCTCCCACTAGTACCACAGGCTGGGGGGCCAAGCCTTTAACACATACAACAGTTATCTAAACCATAGCAATGGTTATAATTAATTTTGATTTTCATGTGCAAATGTCATAAGATTATTAAGATTGAATAAAATTATGTCTGTCTATAAAGTACTTATAACAATATGGGACATACCAAGTCATTTAACAAATGACTTCTACTGCTGCTGATACTGATACTATTAATAGTACTGTGAATTACACTCTTAAGTGATATTCATCACTAACAAGAGAATTGTAAAATCCCCCCAAAATTGTTGGATGTATGAAAATAAAAATTAATTATATTATTTTCACGTAAGTTCTGAATTCACTAAACATAAACAGAAGTTTTGTGAAGACAAGCCTATAAATTTAATTGTTGGTAAATCAGAACTGAAAAACACATCTTAAGTATGTTTGATAAATATTCTATTTTTTTCTGTTCCTACTATTTTTTTCTGTTCTTACTATTGTCCTATGCATTAATTCTCAGCCACACACTGAAGGAGAATAGGAAAAGAGAAGTTTGACTCCCTGTAAAGCATTTTATTTACAAATAACAGCAACAAAATTTTGATTTCATAATTACTATTGGGTTTATTCATTCTGAGAAAAATGTCAACAATAGTTTGAGATTAGAGGTTAAGGAGAAATGACTTCCTCCTCTTCTAATTGAGCAGAAAAAGAGATATAGGGAAGAATAGCTTTGTAGATAAAATATTCTATAGGGAAATTCTATTCCAAACCATATATATGATATATTAAAAATATGTATTCCATATAGTATATGAAAACATAGATATGATTTTTGAATATATATTATGCATATATCTCATTTATCATAGTTGATGCTTCATTTTGCTCTCATGCTTTGGAGAGTCTTCTTGGGCTCATCTATTAAACCCTAAGTAGAATTTCAAAAGCCTTTATTGATACCAATAAGTTACTTTTTATGTAAGAGCTAATTTTAAAAAGGAATTGTGATCACCTCATATCTCACATTTTTCTGTACATGTCTATATTTTGAGGACAACAAGAGGTTCTAAAGGGAATTGTACTGAATAGTCATTGGTTTGGACTTCTAGCCAGTGATCTGTTATAGTTTTTGGAAATCTATCCCAATTTCCCAGGAGGACACCACGCACTCCTGGGACTCTCAGTTCCAGGACCTTATTTTCTTCCAGTTCCTGTCCTTATCTTGAGAGACATAGCTTGTGACTTAGCCCTATGTCAGTCTATGCATCACATTCATATCCCCCTCGCTAAGTTATTTAGCTCATGGAATCTCAGATCTCAGGATCTACTGCAGGTATCTTGCTCCCAAAGGGGCCTGAGAAGAGGGAGTTTCTAAAGTTTCTAAAAAGATAAGCAAGATAGAACAGGTCACCCTGTTTGTAGACAAGAAGGAAATGAGAAACAAATTCAGGGGATGGTTTTATCTTATGTAGTAGGTAAAAGCCTCAGGGATTTTCTACATGCTATTCCTTTTGTTTATAAGTTTGTTTCCAGAGAATCACACAATTCATCCCCTCCCTCCCTTCAGAAGCTTCAGCAAACAACCACAGGAGAGATGCTTTCCTTGACCACCTTATTCTGTTTTCTTCTTTCCAAACTTTGTAAGGTACTGCTACATAGCATGCATACTTTTTTCTTGTTTGTTTTCTTTCTCTGCAAAGGAGACTTTTTGTTCTCAGTTGTATGTTCACTGCCTCACAAATCCTGAAATATTATAGGGCTTAAGTAATATTTATTGAATGAATTTAAAACAACACTAGGTTTGAAAAATATATAAACAAGGAGGTTATTTTATATTAATTTTCAAAAAATAGATGTCCAAAAATATTGTCAAAATGTACTATGAAGTCAAAGATATCTTTGATCTAGATTTACCAGCTGGTGATACCCAGCTACATTCATTCACTCCCACCTCTCTATACGCATATCTACTTTCCTTTTGCCAAATCATCCCAGATACATATTTGCCTCCCCAAACATTTTAGATAACTAAACAATTAGCTAATGGATAATCACATATTATAAAGCACCAAATAATAATAAAAACAATTCTACAAAATATCAGGATCACTTTATCTCAAAGGACAAAATGAAATCACAGACATTTTTCCTCCTACCTGTGTGAATTTTAATAAATAAATTGTAAGAGGGAATAAATCTGAATGAATTCTATGTTCTATTTTTACTAGACAGTTAAGTTAGGTGGTGGAAGAATGATTTTGAATAGTGGATCATGTGGCTGGGTTTTAAATGTATATATTTATTAATTCCACCCAGCATTTGGATTTAAGGGGTTTTAAATCAGAGAAGATGCCTTATTAAATGATTCATGGTGGGTAATAACTGTGCCCCTGCAGGCACTAGTCCCTACTCCTAGAAGGATGTGATGAGAGGCAGAAGTAGCCCGGCATCCACAGACACCACAGACAAGTCAATAGGAAAAGCTCTTCTCATTATGAAAAGGAAAGAATCAGCTAATTCTCTTTCCTCCTAGAAAGGAATCCCTCTTACTCCAGCCCTTCAGTGTATAAGATTCTTAATATGCTCTTGATAGGCTTATGTTTTCATGAGCTAAGTATTCCTGTAAATTCTAGGCTACATCCTTTATGCCATGAGCATACTTAAAAAGAAAGGCAGTCTAGTCTTCCTGGCATCTGGGGATTCACTTAAGGACCTTGTCTCAGCTGTAACCATTTGGTCCTCTTTAGGAAATAAGAGGCCAGGGTGGGGGGAATTATTCTTTCAGATCAGAACAATTAGCAAAAGCTGTACATTTACTTTTCATGTTACATGAAGAGTCCCATGAGGGCAGGGTTTTACCTGAGCACTGAGAAATCCAAGAATGTTTCAGTTCCCCACACATATTTAAAGAAAGACTCTGTTCTTTAAATAATGAATTATAGTAAACATGTTTACTTCTAATTTTATAATAAGCTCATTTACATGAGTTCACACATAAAGTATTAGACCTACATATGGTATATTCATAAGAATAGAGTTGTAAACTTGTTCAAGGATAGTACAGATTATTAAGTCTTAAATAAAAACCTATGAAAATCCTAAAATATAAGACAACTATGTAATTTTATTTGGTTCACTGAGTATGGATAATTTCAATATCCCTCCCCTCAAAAAAGGTTGACATAAGAAAAACAATGGTATCACTTAATGGTGTGCTTTGTGATACCAAGCAAAGGTTCTCAAATGCCATTTCTTCTTTGCTATCTAGTTCTCTACTAGCCTCTACCAAAAAGAAGCATTATATGACTGTGAAGCCAGAGACAGAAAAGGAACTTGTACCTCCTCTTAGTGTCAGGATCACTCAGCACTGATTATTTAGAGCAACAGCAGCAGATAGTTCTTACAGTAGCATGTGGTTCCAATTTCCAATATTTTTTCAGATTGTTTCAAGACCTTCATCACACCTGCTCCTATATACCAATACCAGTCAGACAATATCCTTCTTCTGAGGTCTGAGATCTAGACTCTGAGCTTCTGACAGTAGTTCCTTCTGGGCAGAGCTCTGGACTCCAGTCTTATTCCTTCAGCTTAGGGGGTGGATTATATTTTCTACTCTGCATTCCCTTTTGCTTATTCAAATCTTCAATGTTTTTAAATTGTCCTATATGGGATAGGAGAGGGACTCCAGATGATGGAGGAGAAACATCAGTGGAGCCAGGAAAATGGGCTAAGGGAAGGGAAATGGGAAGACTGAGGTTCATTATTGGAAATATTAACATCTACTATGTGTATATATTTGAAAATCCCAATATCAGTCTCAGTCCTTTGTATGGAAAGGAGGGAGACAGAAAGGTGAAGGGGGCTCCAAGTTCTGTATGCATGTATGTCAGTGTTAACATGATTTACATTATGATATGAGATGATAATGTACTAATAAGAGCACATTAAAATAATAAAATAAAATAACTTGTATGTATTCCCTTTCCAGACTTGACAATGGCTGGTAAAAGTGCTGAAAAACCAATGGGCATCATACAAAGAGGAATAAACATTAGCTTCAAAATCAGTAAAATCAAAATTAAAAACCTGGAACCAAGACTCATTCATAACATGATCAAAATTTTCTTGATCAAAGCATATGAATTTCAGTGCCAACCAAGTCATTATCTGATTGTGATTCATATAAAATGGATGAAATAATTTAGATCTCCACATTTTTATAGGAACTATTTAGACAAGATGAACTGTTTATCTCCAGCTCCAATATTTAAATTATATTTGTTGAGAATTTGTCAAAAATATGTTAAAATGTAAAACTACAAGTCAAATGTGCAAAAATTCTATTAAAAAGATGCTTAATTTCAGAGATTGCAACATGAAATCTATTATAAAACATGTACCCGTTTTCACACACATGCACATGCAACAAGACAAAAGATTAAACAAGATTCAGTAGTTAATAGATCTAGAATCATCAGAGTAAACCATAGTTCTCACTTATTATAACATAAATTCAATTAAGTTATTTATTAAATAAAGGAAGCCTTTTTCTTATTGGAATTTCAAGTGAAAAAAAAAGAAAGTGCATCTTAGATATTTTGTCTAGAGCAGTTATAATAAAATATTGACCATTTGAGATTTTCTCCTATTATAAAATATTTTGCTCCTTGTATTAAAACAGAGATTTATAAAGGAAATATCTTCCTGGTCTCATTTAATCTGTTTTAGAATATTGTTTTTATGTGACATGGCATGTCCATTTGGTTATTTCTTTTTCTGAATTATTGCATTCCTCAATGAAGATTCAGGCCAATTGTTCATATATACTGTATTTTATAAGACATAATAGTAAGTAAAAATAAAACATGCAGAAGTGCAAAAGCATCCTCAACAATAAATTATGTACAATATGCACTGAAATATGACACTGGATTTTCTACCTTTCTACATTTTCTATTCCCAAACTGTTCCTCTTTAATGAGTATTTTCAAATTAATATACTTAATTAAATAGCCGTTTAACATTTCTATTTTGACTATATTTCAACTATTCCTGAGTTATTTTTCTATAAGAACAATAAGAGCCTAAATCACATTCAAGTCTCTTCCAACATGAAAGGCTTAGACCTATACCTCTCCACTCTTGAATAGCCTAGTTTTTCTCTAAACATGAGAAAGTACTCCTGTCTCTACTTTGTCGTTCTATATATTTTTAAAATATCTTAATCTGACTTCTGTCCCTGCTGTTCTATTTTAATTAATCTCAGTAGGATCTGCAATAATCCTTGAATCATTTAAATCTATGGTCACTCTTTCTGTTAAAATTTTATTTAGACTGTGTTCAAGAAACTGAAACTTGAATCCTTACAATATACATTATCACCTAAGTGTAAATGTGGCATACGAAAATTCTAGACAAATATAAAAAAGTGAAAGTTCTAAAGTAGGAATGATCACAGCATCCTTGAAGTACAGAAAAGAAGCCTCTGGTGTTGGGAGTGAGATAAAAACAAAAAACTGTACAAGAGATGGTTAGAGAGAAGGTAAGAGGTGAAAAGGTGATGTGACAGAATTTGGGCTTTAGTCCCAATGCAATAGGAGATTTTAGAGGGTTTGAAATGGAACTGTTTATGGCTAACGCTTATAGAAAGAGGTACATCAAAATTGCAAATGTCATCATGTTAGTCCCCCAAGCACACCCTGCACACACACACACACACACAAATACTTATATGGAAGATATTTTATTTCCATGTACTTTTAAATCAATATTTATTAAAGATTTTTATTGATAGATCAATAATAATGGACATAACTGATAGTAAATCTAATACATATTGAAGATTTTCACAGCTTTAAAATGAGCATATTGAACTAAACTGATATTTAAAAGTCATAGATCTAAGTAAGATCTGTTCAGTTTACAAGTGTAACTTGTATGTGCTTTATTTAATATGTTATGAAAAATAAATGTACATTGATTTCATACTAAGTTATTTTTCACAGTATATTTGTTTTTGGTAGGTAGTGGAAAGGCAAATGAATTGAAACTCAAAGATGTTAGGTTGTAGTTCTTGATTATCTTACTATACTTATTTATTGGAATACATCTAACCTTTAGTGAGCCAGTGTCTTCACTGACAAAATGGAGCACATATACACTATATAAAATCATCATTTTATTTTTCTCTTACTATAGTAACGTTCTATACTATGCTCTAGAAATTTTTACAGTTTTTATCCTCATACATTATTTTGTGAGAAGCATAACCTCTATTTTAAAATACTGGCTTTGGAGAAATGCAATACACTTCACAATGGTCAAGTTTACATAAAATTTCTAGCAATGTTCTATGATGAAAAGCCAGAAAAACTATACTAATAAACTATTCACACTTTGTAATACTCTTGACAGATTTATACAAATACATTCATTTATGCTTTCCAGATTCTTTTTATCATTAACTATTAATTTTACCTCTCCACAATTTATTCAAAGAAAAATATGCAGGTGCTTTTGATTATTTGTTTTAATAGAAATCATCGTTACTATGAATAAACAAGTGTGCTCACTGTAGTAAATTTTTAAATGTGTTTGATCTTTGGAAATAAAAAGTAACTTTCTTGGTAAAAATCCATGTGACAGAAATACATATTGTAAGAAATATGAGATCTGTTCTTCAAACCCAAAACAAAGACATCAACATTTTGTATTAACTTGTTTCATGACACCTTGTTTGTCCCCATTTTGGATTAACTTCTGTCTCTGAATTTTGGAAACTCTCATCACAGAGTGCTGTATTCAGATGAAGTTAGAAAGTTAATAATGTGTTAGTTTAAACTAGCTAATCACATAGCATAGTGAACCCAACCCAATCAGGGAATGGAGCAAGATGTTGTTAGGGTCAGGGGTAAAACTCCAGGCAGAATTTCTGATCAGGGTGCTTGCTTACCATACATTTTGTCAGTTGCATACTCTTTTTGCTGAAAGTTTAGTTTTGCCCTGCTGAGCAACTCTCCAGTGTTTGTTTCTATTGCCAATTCACATTTCCCACAGTATCTTTTTGAACTTTTTTTTTCTTGATAATGCAATAGGATTGGGATATGTGGTATTATTGACTCTCCATTTTCTTACATTTCTAAGAAAACTCTGGATACTCAATAAACAGTTGTTGACAGATGACTTGAAAATTCTCATTCTATCTCAGGGGAGCCAAGTAATTGCTATGTATCTATTTATTCATAGGACTATACAGTGTCTTTTACTTTATGTACTACTTACAAATCTATTTTGAAGACAAATATATTAGAGCATATATGTTTACTTATAATTCTTATATGTATGTGAATAAATTGGAATATTTCTGTTTGTGTTTGTGATTTTTAATATTAGGGGTGAGATGAAGGAGAAGGAGATTGTCATGATTTGTTTTTAGTGATGTCATATTTGTATTTGCTTTTGTAAAATAACTTTGCCTATATAATCTTTATCAGTATTGAGTTTCTAAAAAAGTGATATAATTCAAGGGAGAATGTGAAATATCTCCAGTCATATCCAGTGAGAGACACCTTTGTAGTTCCAGGACTCTTCTTTCATAAGAGACTTTTGTGAAGGGTGGGTAGGGAAGCTGTGAGGATGGCCTCTGATAATCACAAGATATTTTGACTGATGTGTCAGGGTCATCTTCCTGGTCCTAATGGGGCCTTCATTCCCTAACCAATAGGTAAGTATCCATTTGCTTAAATTATTCACAGGTGGGATGTCTAACAGTGCCCAAGGAAATCATCTTAAATGAATGGTTTACTGATTTAGTAGTCCAATCCTTTTGTGTGGACCCCCTTGTTGGACAACAGGAATCTCTCCTGCTTATCTATTCCTAGCTGGGGTAATTAACAATTCTCAAGGTATTTTACAAGTGAGTGAATGTCCTGTATGGTGTTCAGTCACCTTTCTGGATCTTTTGTGTGGTCTTTGTTGCCTGATCAATAAATATTCCTTTGAGGAAAGCTAAACAGTGCTCAAGAAAATTACAGTGAGTAAAGATATAGCAATTTCCCAGGCCTGTCTTTGGGGGGAATACTGGCCTGGCTTCAGGAATTTCAGCACAGGCTTCTACATTAAAGATACATCTTTCTAGTTCTTCCTTTATGTCTCCTTTCCATCTATTTATTTTATTTCTTGTATCTTGTCTCAGGGTAAACTGCATACAATTAACTTGTATATCCCCAAATGACTTTTCTTAATATCAAAACAAATACCAAGATAACATCCCTGACAAAATATTATTTACATAAATATATAATATATGTAATTATGTTATTATTGCATGGCTATTACATTTAGACCTTTAACCACTTCTACAAGGCATCTTTACATTATTTTTCAAGTGTTGTATTTGTGTGTCTGTGGAGGGTGATGAGTCCATTCCTCCATTCAAAAACTCAGGATCAACCGGGCGTGGTGGCGCACTCTTGTAATCCCAGCATTCGAGAGGCTGAGACTGGAGGATCCGGGTTCGCGGCCAGCCTCAGCTACCTAGTGAGGTACTCTGCAACTTAGTGAGACTCGGTTTCAAAATAAAGAATAGAAAATAGGGCTGGTGGTGTAGCTCAGAGGTAGAATACCCCTGAGTTCAATCCCCAGTACCGCAAAAAAAAAAAACCAAAAAAAACCAAACAAAACAAACAAACAAAAAAAAACCCCTCAGGATCTGTGGGGTCCCTGACAAACACAATAAAGAATTTCGGCATGCACCAATCAGAGACATAGACAGAGGGTTTACTTAGGAAAGTAGGAAATACACATTCAAGGAAGAATGAGGGCCATCTCAAGAGGAAAAGAGACCACTTGGGGAGTGTAAGACTCTTATAGGGGACTTTCATGAGGAGTAGATTAGAGGAGGTATGTGAGGATGATTTCAGTCCTGCAGTCTCAAGGTAGTTTTTGGTGGTCTAGTCAGCCTTAGGGAGCATGATCTCAGTCCAATAGTCCTGATATCCACACATGCATGCCGTACATATATATTTGGAGTATTTTATGTGTGCATACATTTTTTCTAATTCATTTATAAAACTATGAAATATTATCAGAAAAACACTAAACATTCTAGGAAATTTGACATGTTTTTCTGAATCTCAATTGAGATTGATTTTTCCCTGACATGAAAAATAACAATTACTAAGAAATAAAATAAATGTTTTTGGAACTGAAGTTTATAATTCCTTCTTTTTTTTCAGAATTTTTTGTTGGGAGGGGGGAAATAATCAGTTTCTTTTGCTATCACTTTTTAAAGCTCAGTCCATATTCTACTTCTTAAATATTTTATAAAAAAATTGATGAGAAGAATGTGAAAGTTTGGGGGTATTTTCCCTGTCTCTAGGCTTTAACTTTATTCCCTCTTTGATTTTTGCCTCCTTTTAGCTATGTGACTTTCACAAAGATACTTAAACACCCTAAACTTTTTTTCTGTAAATAGAAAATATAATGATGATACATTCTTCATAATATTGACAAAAAAGTTAAGTAAAGCCTAATTTCTTATGTGTTTAGCACTAATTAATGATTCAATCTGAATGCTTGCTTTCATCTGTGTCATCATCAATAGGTGTAATTCATAAATACAAAAAGAACACTCGATTCAAATTTTCTGCTACAGTTAGATGCCATTGTAAGTTTCTATTGAAGGATAGGGAACTCTGTATATTTTCTGCTGGGTTAAAATTAATAGTTATTTCTTTTCCTTTTTAGTCACAGACTGTCTAAAGATTATTTTTATAAGATTTAAATCTAAAAATCTCATTGTATTTTAAAATTTTGTCTATTTCTATAAAAAAGAATGTCTTAATATTTATTTTTTTTTAATTTTTATTTTTATTCATGCATTGTAAGCATACATCTTTGTTAGGTACAAATTGATAACAATATATGTGCTCACAATTCTCATTTGACCCCTTCCCCAAATTCCCACCTCAGTCGCTCACCCTCCCTCCCTCTCAAGTTCAGTTTAGTGAGTAACCTTGATATACATTAGTGTGCCCCCCCCCCCCCGTCCAACCCCTTCGGTTAAATCAACTTCAAAAAGAATGTCTTAATATTTAAACAAAGTTAGATTGTCTCAAGTTAAAAAGAAACTAAATTTAGCTACAATTTGGTATTCTTCCTTAAATTTTTAAAATTTAATTATACATTTAAAATATTTAATTTTCTTTTTCAAACACTTTGAATAACTGCTCTGAACAGAGAAGAAAAACATTTAGGAGCCCTTCATCAGATATTTTATATCTATTACTTTAAATGCATATCCAATTTATTTTAAACATAAAACAATTTATACATTAAATTATCTTTTCCTTATATTCTCTAATTTAAAATCAAAAGTTTAATATCAATTACACAATTTAAGTTGAACTTAAAAGGCTAAAATTTTAAATTCAGAAAACACTTAATAAAAAACAGCTTATGATAAATTTATATTAAGTAAAATTAATATTGACATTTTCCTGCCAGCTCAATTCTTAAGTCTTTATTTTCTCAGAATGGAAGAAATACAGTTAAGGAAATGGAATCACCAGCTCAAATGGACTACGATTATCTTTACCTTTAAGCAACTTTTCTCAGTTTATACTCTGTCCACAGGTGGATACACCAAGTCCTTTGTACAATTGTGGCATCTGTAGATGACAAGTGTCCCATGATTCACAATCTAAGTTTAGACAGATGATTTCATTGCATGTTATTCAACAGCTCTGATGTGCTTAACAAGGTCTCTCATGTGTGCAGGATCATTGTTTCACCGAAATTGAGTGAGATTGCACACAGCAAGTGCAGCACTCAGACAAGGGTTTCTACAGAAAAACATTACATTCAAAGCTTAAGCAAAATCATCCCCCTCAGTCAAAAAGGGGGATATCTTGAGCAAGAACTCCCAAAATTATCTTTAACCTAGGGATTTATCTAGCTGTCAGCCTGTTAGCTTTCTTCCTGCTCCCTTGGTTGTGCATTGAAGTATTGTTTAGTGAGTGTGCATTGAATCATTTTCCAGTCATATTCTATGTGTATTTTTAACTTGTTTTTCTTCTGTTTTACTTAAATTTGTTTTGAACTTTACTCAAATCCTTATGGGCTTATTTTTCAGTTTTAGCTTCCTCATAGATGACAATTGTAAGAATTTTTCCCTGTACCTCTTCCCTCCCTGCTTTGTCACTAAGTTCTCATCCCTTCTCTGAAAGTTGGGCCTAACTGCCATTAGAAGAAGGGGTCAATGACAGCTCTATGGCTTCAAAGTTGATCAGGGATGCTGATGGTGATGACAGGTTCTCTTAGGAGGTTGATCTAGAGATCCATAGTAAATATTCATTTGAGGCTCCATGTTGAACATCATTTGCAACTTGATAGACTCTATCTTGTTAGAAACTTATGCTTGGCCTGGAGAGTAGGATGAGGAAGATGATTAGTGAAGGAATCGGGGCGGTTAGGAACCATGCTACTCGGAAAGAAGTATACCCAAAGTTTCTTACTGAGTTGTGTATGGTATCCAGCTATTTTGTTATGTCAGATATTAAACTAGCTATCATTTTTAATTAAATAAGAAAGCTATTGATTTAACTATCAATATGAAATTTGTCCGAGGAATGATAGCTAACACAACAATATCAGTTTTGGGTGATAAGTATAAATTGGCATTGTATTCAGGTTACAAATTATCATTGAAAGGCATGGCCTCAGGAACATGATGATCTGTAGGTAGCCTTTATTTATTTTTAAAGTGTTCACACTTTTGGTGTGCACTGTTGTAGTGGATGTAGATCCTCCAGTAGCTTATAGGACTAGGAGGAATTTTCCCTTTGTGTGATATCTCATTGTTTTGAAGCTGTAAAACCACAAGAGGGGCATATTTAGTTTTATTGCATCTTATAAGGACATATTTGGAGAGAAATTTGGGGCATTAGTGCCATATTCTATTTTTTTCTGTGAGCCTAAAAATAGAAATACCACTATAAACTATAATGTATACAATAAAGGGGAGTCAAAGTCAGAAGATATCTAGTTAAATTTTGTGCAGATATTTTAAATGACTCCATGAGTATGTCTTCTATTTTGTTTGTTTGTTTGTTTGTTTTTCCCCAGAATAGCAGGCTTGTTTCTGATTAAAATTTCCTGCTGGGTATTCAAGACCAAGGAACTAGTCATAAGTTTCGCAAACAGATTTTTATAAATCTTTTGCTGTTAAGGTCAACAAGGTCCCTCAGATTACTCTTAGGCACCTGGTGAGGTGTTTTCTCTACCAGTTGTATCATACGCCAAGTTGGGGCATGCTCTTAAAGACCACATGGCTTACTATTAAGCGCTGGGGACATTCCCTTCGCCAATGACCCTCCTTCTTGTGGAATATGCACTGGTGGCACCCGATCTTCAGGGTTTAGATAACCCCCCTCATTTGGAGGTTAGATGACTTCTAGAGTTGCAGGGCCTTTAGAAGATTCTCATCATTCCCTTAGTTTATTTGACCTTGGAGTGCAAGGGCCAAAATATTGACTGCTTCTTTCCTTAGCCCTTTTATTTCCTGATTATTTTCTACGTCTCAGTTATTGAACACCCAGAAAATCAGTTTCACCAATCCTTCTTAATGAATAGTGATCATTACTTAGCCTATCTGTCTTGCAGGTGATCATTATCATCTATCTCATTTATGCAAGAATAAAACATTTAGTCAAAACAATAATAGGTAAACCAGATTTTACATGATAGGGATTTTTCCTTAAATGGTACCAAATATACAAGGCAGAAATTTCAAAAGATTTCACTCACCATTCCAAATGTTTAAGGTTTAGACATAATTTATATTGTATAGGAGAAAGAACTTATTGGTCATACCACATATGTTAACCCTATATATGATTTTAACTCTATAACTTTGGTCCAATGCTTAGACCTTGAACTCTAACTCTGCTAAGGTATAGTTTGCTAAGTAAGCAAAGGTCTAACAAAGACTATAGACATAAAAGAGTGTCTTGATAAAATATAAAATCTTTCTTTTTAAACTAGTTCTTTATAAATGTTACTAAAAGCCAAACCTCTATTTTTTAGATAAAAACATATTGTAAATTATCTTAATAAAATGAAGTTTTTCCTATTTAGACTAATTTTTGTAATCATTTACCGAGAATATAAATATCTTAAGCAAACCTAATTGTTTTAAACAGCATTTAATGTGATTTTTTTAAAGAAACCAATTTAATAATTTATTGTAGTTTTTGAATTTTCTTACATTTAAAACAATATTTATGAAATATTTTAACTTAGAAAATTACTCCTTTTTGTTAAGATAAAATACATTATGTCCTTCATATTTTTAATCAAAACACAGCTTAGAAATTTCTTAATATTTTATATATAGAATCACATATTAGAATTTTAACTCTTGGTAATTTAAGATCCAAAAGAAGGCCATCTTAAACTATTTCTTATATATATGAAAACATATTCAATAGAGTCAAATACATTGTCTTTTGCTGAGTTTAAGAAGGCAAGAGTTACTTAAATTTACATTTAGTAATTAGTGTTTTAGTACTTAGTATTAGTATTTTAATTCATACACAATTACATTTTTTAAGATACAGATTTATAAAAGCTAATTTACCCAGTTAACAGTAAAGCAGGGGTGTCTCCTCTCATAAGGTTCTTGTCTAGTGAATTTTAACAAATGAAGTCCAAGGACTAACAAAGGGTATAGAAATATAAAAGCTTATTTTAAGTCAGGGAAAACAGCTCCCTCACACACATGGGGAGGGAGGTCCCTGAAAGAGAATAACTACTGAAGCTCTTGGGAGGTGGACTCTTAAACCTTATTGAGGTTCCTCATCTGTTTTTGTATGATTGGTCATAATTGTGGTTTTGGAAAACAGTGTCTTTTGCCAATTTCTTTCTTTTTTTTTTTTTTTTTTTTTTTTTTTGCCATACTGGGGATTGAACCCAAGGACATTCTACCTCCAAGCTACAACCCCAGCCCTATTTTTTATTCTTTATTTTGAAACAAGGTCTCACTAAGTTGCGGAGGCCCTCACCAAGTAGCTGAGGCTGGCCGCGAACCCAGATCCTCCAGTCTCAGCCTCCCAAGTATTGGGATTACAGGTGTGCGCCACCACACCCAGCTTTTGCCAATTTCAATCCTTAATTTCAAATGTTATTTTGTGGGCTGGTGGCCCTGATCTCCTGGCACCCACAGGTCTCTCACTCCCTACTCACCTCTATAGAAGGTGCTGCAGGTGGCCTTTTTTAATCCTTCCTATTCCTAGGTTCTCTGCCCTTTCTCAATAGCTATTTTAGATTATCTATGAAAATCAAGGTATCAAACAAGCATTGTTAGCACTTTAATAAATAAAAAAATCCTAACAATTAACATTTCATTTTAAACATCACATAGAAACAGACAGATACAAACCTTAGTGAATAACTTGAAAAAAAAAACTATTAATGATTTTAATAACATCTTTTAGTTTTATTTTACCAAACCTAAATAAACGTAGTGGTTAAAGAGTTATTTAAGTCACATGAACTAGAAGCTATTTAGATTCATTTGTTGTTGCTGTTATTTTTTAATTTATGAGCACTCATTTATCTATAAGTCAATTATTGGTACCATAGAAACAACAGACAGACAATACACTCATGGATGATACAGACATACATAAAAGCAAACAAATATTTTATGGCTTTCATTTGCCAGATATTGTATCTCCACAGATAGGAAACCATAGAGTTACAGATATTTGCTAAACATAGTGCCAGATTTAAAGTTCCAGAAGTCAAAACACAACCTATCACAGATGTCTGTCATGTGATAGTGAATAATAGATTATAGAATAGAGTTCACAAAAATGGAAGCCTATACATCAAAGGATGTTTAGGGCAGGGTCCATCAGTCATGGCTGGTACCGAATCAATCAATTAAGGTGGTCATTTGTCACCATGAGGAAGATTCTACATTATTTCTCAGTGTATGTGTGTATGGTGGAATCTCAAATACGCAGATCTTTGCCCATTAGTACTAGTAATTTTCTTACTGTAAGTATTATATGCCATCACCATCTATCTTCTTTCTGTTTGCGTCATATAGTGGCCTGGATTTTAAAAAGACACAATTTTTCCTTTGGTTTTAGTCTCAAATGAGCCTGAGAATTTAGAGAGGTGTCCATTCTAGCTAGGAATTACTAAAACAACAAATTTCCAAGCAACCTTGAATAACAAAATTATCTAGTATGAATAGGACAGAAGAGAAAAAAAAAAAAAAAAAACCTTAATGTTAATTCAGTAATCGAAGTACAGGGGCTTATATATTTCTTCTGTTTTTTGTTTGTTTGTTTTTTGTTTTTTGTTTTGTTTTTGTTTGTTTTTTTTCCTTAGTGCAAAATGGCTTGTACATAAAGTTCAGACTACTTATGTGCCCTCTTACAAAACAAACTCAGCTTTAAGATAGTGTCACACTTTAGACTTCATTTTAGGGCCATCCTTCCTGTCTACAAAACAAATTAAGCTGAAAATGGTATTATATAGTTTATATTTATTCCAGAGGCCAATGTTTGCCTGACCCCAGGGTGTACTGTGGCTAGGCTCAAGTACAGAAGAAAGTGAGGCATTTTTCCTCAAGGTTTGGGGATCAAAGGAGTCTCAATGTCTCAGTATGCATCCAAGTATGTAGTGAATTGCCCATCTAGTGAATTACCCATCCAAGAGAATAAATATGAAATGTCTTTCTTAAACCTCTGAATTATCCCTGGAAAAGTGAGGTGTACCTCTCTTTGCTGAACCTTGTCTCCTCTTATCTGTGATGATATGAGAAGGAATTAACCTCACTTAGTCACAGTTACCAGTATGGTACTAGGACTGGGTTCAACTTTGAGCACTTATTTAGCCAGAGAAAACCCAAGAGACAGCTCTGAAATTTTGTTATAAAAGCATAGTTGGGGGGCCAAAGACAGATACCTTGACCAAAGCCTCAGTAGATCTTGGGAGGTCTCTTCCATTAATTTACCTCATCTGAGCACCAGCCTCAGCAAAATTTAGATTTTTTTTTTTCTGTTGAGAGTCTCAGAGGACTTGTTCTCCATAAACAGTGACCCATAATAAGCCTAGGTACTCAAGATGAATACCCCAGTTTTGGGGCTTTCACATTTACAGCTCCACTATTTTTTTCCATTGGAACTGGAATTGTTAATTGCTCTTAAAAAAACTCATGATGCCTTATAGGCTAGTGTTTGATCTAGTTCACCCCAAGTTCCTGCCTGAATTTTATTCCTTTTAATATAATCATAATATCTACTCAGACATTTAAAATATATAGCCAGACCATTTCCCTTAGCTGTGAGCATTGGTAAATTAGCACAAGAGTGGCCAGGAATGCGCATTTTACCAGAGTTTACTTAGATCACATCTGCAAACAAACAGGGAGTTCAGGATGAGAAAACAAAACTGTCTCTCAGAGTTGCCTGAAAAGGAAGCCAAGGTCCATAAAATTTTAATAAGTGGGAAAAAAAAGGACAGGTAGGGTAGAAGGGAGAGAAAATAGGTGAGAGTCATAGATTTTCAGCAGACTACAAACTTGAAAGTTCCCAACGGATTGAGACATAGTAAAAAGCAAAGTATACAGAGGCCAAATCAGCAAGAACATACAAAGATCGCACATCACTTACTTGAATTTTCCTTCCTTATCTGAGTGTCTGCAGGAATTTCTATCCTGGACGAGCCCCCAGATGAGGTGCCTAAGAAAGTGTCTCTTGTGTGCACTGGGATTGTTGCCTCTCCAAAATCAAGAATGAGAACACAGACAGCAAGTGCAGCACTCAGACAAAGGTTCATTTAGAAAAGCATAGCATTCAAAGCTTAAGTAAAAGCAAAAAGCCCTTAGTCAAAGAGGGAAATGTTGTGAGCAAGAATGCTGAAAATTATCTTTAATCTAGGGGCATTTATCTAGCTGTGAGTCAATTAGGTTTCCTCATGCTCCCTAGGCTGTGTGTTAAGCTATTTTCCCGCAGGGCCTGGTAACCCTTACCCACATTGTAGTTATCTTTTTAACTTGCATGTCTTCTGTTTTACTTAAACTTGTTTTGACCCTTACATCCTTATGGGTTTATTTTCTAGTTTTAGCTTCCTCATAGATGAATATTGTATGAACTTTCTCCTGGACCTCTTCCCTCCCTGCCTGTATTGTTACTAACTCTTCAACTCTACTCACACTGTTCAACTAATTTCTTTACTGAGGGATTTGATTTCTATATTGTCTTTGGCTGCTCAATTGAGGTAGAATAGAAGAAATAAAAATAAGTAGAAAAGAGACTAAAAAGAAGGAAGAGGAAAATATAATTCTAATGTGGAAGCCTGTGCTAAAATCCCCCAACACAGCCAGTCACCTCCTATCCCCAAGACAGGCCTGTCAGTCTCATATTTCTGAGGGATTTGCAAATCTTTTTCACTCAAAATGTTAATTACCCTGAACCCACAAAAGATTCATAAAGATGACTAGACCACCAAAACAGGAAATCCATTCACTTATAATAAATTCTTGGGCACTGTTAGACATTCCATCTGTGAATTGTTTCATGATAGCAATTGCTTGGCTAGACACTGAAGGCCCCATCAGGACCTAGAAGATGACCCTAACACTCCAAATTGTCTTGTGATTACTGAACTGATATCATCAGCACAATCTTCCCCTACCCATCCCTCACCAAGCTTCCCTTAAAAGAAGAACCATGATCCTCAAAAGCACATCTTTCTGGAGATGGCCTACATTCTCCCTTGAATGTGTATTTCTTGTTTTCCTAAATAAATCTCTGTATATAGCAGACTGTTCTTGCTCAGATTCTTTTCCATCACAGAAGCCAAGGACCCCACAGGTCCTGAATTGGGTTCCCCTCTCTCCTTCACTGGGAAATCCTCCAGACCCTTCATGAAATCATCTCTTATTCTGTGACACAACCAAAATATGTAACATTTTAATATAGTTCTTTTATTTTTATTGTTTTATTTTTGCAATAATGGGGATGGAACCCAGGGACATTCTACCTCGGAGCTGTATTCCCAGACCTATTTTTATTCTTTATTTCGAAACAGGGTCTCACTAAGTTGCAGAGGGCCTCACTAAGTAGCTGAGGCTGGCCATGAACTTGCAATCCTCCAGTGTCAGCCTCCCAAGTACTGGGATTACAAGCATGCACCACCACACCCAGCTTAATATAGTTCTTTATAGTCATTACACTGACTTTTGGCAGTTCTACTATTTCCAATAATTATTATTCTATTTTATTATAGAAACAATTTTATATCTATCTACTGCTTCACCTTTTAGTACTTCTTTTGATTAGATACTTAATAAAAGTATTCACAATGTTTTAGTCCAGATAGAAATGTATTGCAGCAAACTGTGTCAAAGGAACACTTAGCTGCCATCATATTAAAGAAGACACTATATTTTATATTAATTAACACTTGTGGGGAGGCCTGATTCATTCCTGAGGAACCGTGGGGCTTTTCAAATATGTATAATCCATAATTGCACCAAGTATTATTTATGAAATGACTAAATAATGTCTTCCAGATAATTGTTCTTTGTGGTTTCCAATGACTTTATATATCGGAACTAATTAAATATAATTTACTTAAATCATTATTAAATATATAGCTTTTGTTTTACATACTCTTTAATTGATGTTAAGACATAATTATATGCATTTGGTATCAAATAGAATAATTTGATATTAAAGTATGGTCTTTAAATTCAAACTTTCAAAACAAAGATGAATAATATCCCTGATATAAGTAAATTTACATCTTGGTAAAGGAAAAAATACATGCATGAGACAGACACCAAGACAATATATGCTGTTGCGATAGGATGCCTGATATGATTGAGAGGAAATTAACAAGAAGGAATTAATCCAGTCTGAGAAGTTTTAAAAGGTGTCATAAAATTTTTTTAAGGGGTAAAATAAATGTAATATATAACTGCTTAAGTTTTTATTCAGTCACTTTCCTACTAAAACTCAGTATCAGCATCCTTAAATCTATTTTATATAGGACCTGCCAAAAGTAATACAAATATTTTCTTCTATTTTAATAACCAAGGATCAGAAAACTATAGTTCAAGGTCCAATCCATACACTATTTTTTTTTTACCATCTATGTCTATTTTGCAATAGTGACATATTTGAGTAATGTAAACAAAACCATATGGCCTGCTTTTTCACAGGAAATTTTGATGACCCATGTTCTAGTTGTATTAATACAAGGCATTCCTCAGATGTTAACATGATTATTACAATGGTGAGCTATGCAATTGGTCTCTTTCTCTCACCCCTTTTTTCCTGAAACATCTTATCAAGTAAGAGCCATCGTCTATGCCATCTGTTCATTTTTAAATGGTGGAGCTGCTCCACCTTTTCCTTTCAGACTTCAGCTGCCTGAAATAATTTACACCAAAGCTTAATTAGTTCCTGTCTCTACTATAAATTCTTCCAGCAACACTTAAAAAATAAGCACCTTTAATTGCATTTGAGACTGTTTAGAAAGGAATAAAACATTTCATGTGAAATATATAGAATTTTTGAATGGAATCAAAACAGTCCTGACTGGGAGATTGCAACCTGAACATATTGAAGAGTATGGAAATATACAATAGATAGATACTTCATCATTAAAAAAAAAAAAACTTACCTGTAGATATAGCGCTAAGAGAACATTTCATGCTTTTTACTTATTTATAAAATAGTAAGTATGAATTTGATTCAAGATTTCCATATTCATGTGCTGCCGTTTCTAAGATAATATTCAATTGCAAGCATTTATTATAAGATTATTTTTTACCCTGCTTTAAGAACACTGAGTCAAAATGAGCAAGATGCTGTCTCTAGCTCTAAAATATTTATATGTTTATAGCAAAGATGCATATTTACCAAAGTTAACTGTGACATAACAGGCTACCCCAGGTGCTGCAAGAAATGTATTTTGCACAATTGGGGCACAAGGGATTCACTTAGCAAGATCTGATTGGGATCATTATGAAAGGGACATTTGATGGAGTTTGGAAAGTGGACAGATACTTTCTGAAGTAGAAATGAAAGAGAAGACTTTTCCAGCTCAAGGAGACATGTGAATCAAACATCCAGACCAGAGATTAATCATTTTGGTGCTACCTACTTCCTGATAAATAATAAAGTTGAAAAATTATACCACCCAGAATATCCTGGTTTGTCTTAAAATTGTTGTCATTCTTTTATCCAAACTTTGACATTATATTTAAATGCTAGATATTCAATTTTCAAAATAAATTCCTAATTTGAAGAGTATATCAAAGTCTAGAAAGAGAAAACAATAGAGAATTAGTTTCTTCATGGTTCACTTTTAAAGAGAGATGAATCTAGTGCTATAGCATTTTAAGTATGTCAGCAAGCAGCACAATTCCTATTGTAATTTTTTCCCCATTAGACTCCTTCTATTCCACATAGTGTTTTATTGGTAAAATCCAAATAATTGAATTAGTATTTGAGGATACATGTCATGAGTGTCACAAACACATTCACTCACATCTAAAACTAGAAAAGAGGCTGGGCCAAGATCTTACTCATTTCATAAAGAACTAAATTTTTCCTAAGATGTACTGATGTCCCATTAAAAACATGTGCAGCACACAGATTACACACAGACAGAAAGTGACTTTCACTCAGGAAGCCAGTTGAATTGAAGGAGCACAATACCATCTAGTGTCAGCCAGGCACAGCGTCTACTAATATGGAGAAGAATGGGATTCTACATTAATATGGAGATGAGGATGGAAATCAACCCTTTTGCCTCCTTCCTTAGATAATCTGAGGGAAAAAATGTTATCCGGCAATGAGTGCTTTCTTCTTCCTCTCTCTCTCTCTCTCTCTCTCTCTCTCTCTCTCTCTCTCTCTCTCTCTCTCTGTCTCTCTCTCTCTCTCTCCTTTAATTTCTGTGCAAAAAAAAAAAAAAAATCATCAAGAAATAGTATCAGTCTCATCAGTAATAGTCTGCCATTTTGCTATTGACTGATCCCACAAATGTTAGCTCTGCAAATTACTAAGCAATATTTCTTATTATTCTGATCTGTTTGGCTGAGATGATGCCAAGATAATCTAATACATCTCCCTTACATATGGTTTTGCTTTCCACAGTTTCAATTACTCATGGTCACCCATGATCTAAAATATTAAATGGAAAATTCTGGAAATAACTCTTCAGTTTGAGATTGTGTGCCATTCTGCATAGCATTGAAAAAAAATCTCAAGCTGTGCTTCTCTGTTCTACCTGAGAGGTAAATTACCACTTTCTCTGGCACATTCATGTTGTATATACAACCTACTTATTAGCTAGTTAATTTGGTATCCATCTTGTTTATTACATGTTTGTGTATAAGTACTATATGTTGTCATAATCATTCTATTTTATTATTAGTTATTTATATTAATTACTTATTTTTCCCAATTTGTGAGTTAAACATCATGAGTATAGATGTACAATGGCGGGGGGAGGACACTGTATCTATAAGGTTCAGTATGATCTACAGTTACAAGCATGCTCTGGGGATCTTAGCAAGTGTCCCCCAAGTGTAAACACTTAGCAAAATTAAATAATTAATGCCACTCAGCAAAATTATAGTATCATCAGCAATAATTCGTCCCTGTTTGGAGCATCTATAGTAAGTCTATTTTCATTGATTCTTGCCTTTTTTTCTTTTAAGACAGTGAAAAATTGACATGTCCCCAAATTGAACTGAGCTGCATTAGGAAGTTATGTGTCTCTGGAATTTAATCCAAATTTAAATGAGATTTCTTATATGTAATGTCCTATCACTTTAGAATCCCTGAGCGCCAGAGCACCATCTTTTCAATTTATTTCTCCTGAAAATTGTTCTAGTGATTGCTTTCACTGATTGGGCACATAATAAACATTTTGAACTGACTATAATTAAATGACTCATTTTCTTATATATCATGTAATGTCTTCACAATAGGATTTTGAGAACTCTAATTTCAGAAGGAGATTTGTATATTTTTTACTAAAAAATATTTGCTACAAAAGTTACTCCAAAAAAAGGGCTGTTTTCTATAATCTGACTAGAAATATATCTACCTTTATTAAAATTACACTGAGATGGTTTATCATTGTGTCACGGTGGGGAATCTCACATGTGCTCAATACATGACTCCTCTAATATATTTTGATTACTTTAATGAGAGGAAATTGATACAGAATAAATTGAATGTTTTCAAAGTGATACATCATTTCTGGCATACTCTCACGAACCCCTCATCACACCAAGGCAATGACCATCTCCATAATCTTCCCAAATTTTCTTCTCTCCCTGTGTCACTCCTCTCTCTACTCCGAAATCCCCAGGTATGGGCTGAATAGTGCCCTCCAACTCATATATTGATGACTTGACTCTCTAGTACCTCAGAATGTTACTGAATTTGGAGACAGGTTTTCAAAGAGGTGATTAAGCTAAAATGAAACCATTAAGGTGAGCCTCGATCTAATCTAGATGGTGTCCTTATAACAAGGGGAAGTTTGGGGATGCAAAGAGACACCAGGGTTACACTGGCATATAGAAAAGTCCACCTGAGGTTTAAAGTGAGAAGACATCCATGCAAGCCAAATAAAGAGCCTTAGAAAGAAATCAACCCTGCCAAGTTCTGATTTCAGACTTCTAGCCTCTCAAACTGAGAAAATAGATTTCTGTTATTTATCTATCAGTCAGTAGTATTTTGTTACGGCATCCCTAGCATATGAGTTAGCTTTTCCATTGCTGTGACCAAAATGCCTGATAAACACAACTTAGAGAAAAAAAGGTTTACTTAGGGCTCATGGTTTTGGAACTTGGTCTATGATTGGCCAGTTCCAAGCAGAAATGGCTCAGAGACTGGGCATGGTGGAGGAGAAACCTCTCACCTCATGGCAGCCAAGAAACAAGGAGGGAGAGAAAGGGAGCCAGAGACAGATACAGTCACCAGAACTACACCCCAAGTGACCTACCTACTCCAGCCATGTGTCACCTCTGAACCTGGCTGCTTTTCTGGGGAACATTCTATCTGCAAACAATATGCCAGTAATAAACCACTGAATAGCTTTTTGTCATTATAGATTAGATTGAATTTTTTGGAATTTTATTTAAATCTACTCTTTTAAATCTAATTTATTTCACTCAACATACTTTCTTTAAGATGTATCCATGATCTGAGCATGGTGGCACACACCTGCTCAGTACTTGGGAGACTAAGACAGGAGAATTGCAGGTTCAAGGCCAGAATCAGCAACTTAGTGGTACCTTCAACAACTTAGTGACACCCTGTTTCAAATAAGTAAATAAATAAACAAATATACAAATAAATAAGGGCTGGGGATCTAGCTCAGAGGTAGAATGCCCTTGGTTCAAATTCAGTAGTAATATAAACAACAAAAAACAAACAAAACACAAAGCAAAACAAAACAAAAAAAAAGAAACAAAAAATCTATTCATGGTTCTGTATCAATAACATGATTCTTTCTTTTTAATTATGGAATAATATTTCATTGAATAGTTATACTACAGTGATTTCATACATTCACTTGTTGGCTGGACATTTGGGCTATTTTCTTGTTAGAATTTTTACAAATAAAGCTTCCATGGGCATTTACTTGTAAGTCTTTAACAGATATGTGCTTTTTGATCATGAGTAAATACATAGGGTTGGCACAACTATGTAGTATGACAGGCATATGTTCAGCTTTTAAGAAAATTACTAAACCATTTTCCAAAATTGTACCATTCTACATTTCCAACAGCAATATTTGAGAATTCTATTACTTTACATCCTTGTTCCAAACTGGTCTGATCAGTCATTTTCATACTTTTATTAGGTACACTGAAGCAAGTTAGTGTGTCTTCTAATTTACATTATTCTAACAAAATGGTCTTCACATCTTTTCATGTACTTATTTGCTAACATATATCTTTTTTCATAAAGTTTTCCAGGTTTTTTGTTTTGTTTTTGTTGTTTCTTTTTTTTATCTTTTTTATTTCTGAGTTTTGAGAATTCCTTATATATCCTAAATACAAGTCCTTTATCACATAGTTGGTGTGAAAATATCTTCTCTGTTATTTTAACTGTATTAGTATATTTCACAGAACAGAAAATTTTAATTAAGTTATCAATCTGTTCTTTTATGGATGATGCTCTTGGTGTTGCATCTGAAAAATCTTTTTGCCTAACGTCAAAAAGAATTTCTCTTATGTGTGTTTCTAGATTTTTTTATAGTTTTAGTATTTAAATTTGGTTTTAGAATCCATTTTGACTTCATGTTTTTTTATATTCCTTTTCTTTTCTTTTTTCACTTCTGTATGTAAAATAACAATGGTAACAATTGCTTCCTATCTTAACTGTCCTGGGAGCACCTGTACCTGTTTCAATATTCATATCATCCTTTTCCACTTCCATCACTTCTTTTTTTTTATTAATTGGTGCATTGTAATCATACATCTTTGTTAGGTACAAGCTGATAAAGGCATATATGATGCACACAATCCTCATTTAACCCCTTCCCCAATTCCCTCCTCTCTCCCTCGCCCTCCCTCTTTCTCAAGGTCAATTTAGTGATTGACCTTGATATATTTGTGAAAGTACATCATGTGCATTAGGGTACCCCCTCCCATCCATCCCCTTTGGTTAAGTCAACTTCTTTGCTTATCTAGGGTTTCTCCTCTTTCATCTGGAGTCCCTCTTATGCCCCATCTTTTCCCTAGCATCCACATATTAGGGAGAGCATACCTCTTCTCATCCAAGCTTTAGACCCTATCCCCTCCTCAGCCATCATGCTCTGGCTGTGTCAACAATACTAATATGGTTTAGGCATATTGTGTCCCAGGCCCTTTCCTTCACATACATACAAGCTAAGTTTCTCCAGTTTAAAATAATAATGGCAAAATAACACTGTTTTGAATCTGATTAACTTTCTAATTACTCAACATTCACCTGCCTTGCTTGTTCCCTGGAAACCATTCTCTTAAATTTTTTTTTTCTCTTTTTCTCCCTTCTTTCATCCAACCCATCACTGCCAGGTTTCTGCCTCAGTCTTGGTGCTGAAGCAACTCTCTGATCAGAAGTTGTAATTTCTCTTTGCCTCCCACACATTCCCCTTTCTGCTTCTGGCCAACAGGCCTCTCTGGGAAGCATGTTCATGGTAGATCGTACCTGCTATGGATCACTCCTGCTTACAGACATTTTCTTAGCTTGTCTGAGCCCATTCTGCTGGGTCTCCTCCACAGTGTTTAAACATCCCTAGTTCCTATATTGCCTTTTCTCCTTCTTGAGATATTTCTCTCCATATTTTGTTTTGGGATATTTCTCTCCTATTTTATACACTTTATTGGTGATTATATATTAAGTAAGGATTCCACTGACACTTGTAAAACATTGGATTTCCTATGTATATTTCTGGTCCAGACTTATATAACTAGATCCATATTATTAAGTTCCTGATGAAATTTCCCCTAGGTAAAACTTAACACCATTCTTTCTTAACCCAAACATGAAATCATTTATATTTCCTCTGATGGTAGATGGCACAGCACTAGCCCTGTAATCTAAACCTGTGATGGGATTCTTCCCTAGCCACTCTCTCTCCTCCATGCGTCATAACAAATAGCCCAGATATCCCAGCTATATCGTCTACATATGTCTCCAATCTATGCTTCCTCTTCACATCCACTGCTTCCAGACTCATTAGATCTCATCTGAGATTCTGGAAGAGACTTCAGATGACTATGCCGACCCTTGTCCTTACTCTATAAACACTCCACATTCATATGATACCTGAGTAAACTTTCTGGAAGACAGATCTGTCCCTGGGAGCTCTGTCTGAAAGTATATATTGCTAGCACTCATGAACCTATTCTACCATGTAACACTCATATCATTTCATGATCTGAGTGCTCTATTTTTGCCACTGTTTTCCTTTCACATCTAATCACTGATAGCCCTTCTGCCTGGTTTTCAAGATCTAGCCATCAACTTCTTACAGTTTCCTAAAGATGACATTTTAATACACCTCCAGTTCTTAATCCCTGATATACTCTTCTTTAAATAGCCTTCCTTTCCATATGTAACTGATGTTTCTCACACATTCTGGAAAGGCTGGTTTATTCCTCCGTTTGTACAGAGCTTTTCATGGCTCAGCCAACCCTAGATAAGTGTTCTTCATCCACTCTGTGCGGGCCACCAAATTGTTAGAAATAAATTTCTGTGGTTTCACATATTCGAAATTGGCTGGGCAAGGTGATTTTACTTTTTGCAAAAAGGGATCCTGCCACCAGTAAAGTCAGACCTGAAGGAACAATGTGATGGAAGACTTCTGGGTATGTTATTTTCAGTGTGAGACTCCTGTGACGTACTCCTATTGGTGTGAGTGTAACCACACAATCTTTACGCCATTGGCTGAAGGGGATACCAGGGGAGGGGTTGGCACTTGCAATTTTCAGGTCATGGAAACTGACAGAAAATAATATAAGTGCATACAAGGTTAAAAAAATGGCATCTTTACAAAACAGAGCTTAAATCAACCTATTCCTTTGATAGAAAAGATGTGATTATATTCTTACAATCCTTCCCTATTTTTTATATGTTATTACTCTTCAAATTCTATTAGCATATGGTAACATGTTGTAATTACACGTTTAAACTACCCCGCTGCCATACACAATGACAAAGGCAAGCTCATATTTTGTCTGCATCCTCAGGACCTTGAGCGATGTTTGGCATGCAGGAGGCTCTCTACAATGCTTGTCTCATAAATGATCAGTCCCCCTCCCTTTTTTGGAGAGTCTTGTTCAAGTAGAGATCATTTATTGATAAAATTATAAGAATGTTTTCTCTTTAAGGAAGTGGCACTGGGCAAGTTCTGAACAAAAGACTGATTGACACTAGAAGAAACTTCTTGAATCAGATATGACAGAGAGAATTTTGATACTTTGAAAATAAAGTGAACATTAAACCCATTAGTTAGGGGAGCAAACTTAAAACTCAAAAGGTGGTAACTGCATTTAATCTTTGCACATGTTTCCACTCATTCTAAAAATGAAATATACTCTCTATAAATTAAATATTGCTCTTACTATTTTATTTTTTGTCCTGTATGCTTATAGAAGAAAACATTGATAAATTGAAATATAATTTTTATTACTTCTAAAAATTTGTTTTCTCTTGATGATCAATGCTTGACTCTACATTTAACATTATAATAAGGTTTGTAAATGTAGCTAACATTTTAAATGCTATAAATTATTCATATTATATTTTGAAAATACTGTGTAAAAGTCATATTAAAAAGTATGGTCCTTAATGTATAAATTTAAAAACATAGAGATAGATTAAAGGAAGTGAAAATAATGATAAATCCTAAATTGTCTTATTTTCCATTATTTTTATGTTACTGTTTGATATTAAAGGTCCTTCTCATAAATTATCAGCAAGGAATTGAAACATTGAGTTCAGGACTGATGAGTGTCTTTAGAAAAAAGGAAATAAAATGATAATTTGCATAACAAGGTCATCTTTTCTATTTCAATTACTACAGTACCCTGAAGACAACCAGGGAACTCACTTGAACGGGCTGTGGAAACTTAAAATCCAGGTAGGAATCTGGACTCTCTGCTTGCTAGTTGTGTGAAAGGAGGCAGGTCAGTAACCTCTGACACTGTATAAACTCCCTTGTAAAGGGCAACAGTAATAGGAAGGCTGCTTAGTAAAAGAATACTGAAGAATATGTGTTAATCAGAATAAGATGGATTACAATATAGAACAGAAAAATATCTTAATTTGTATTGTGTTAAATCACTCAAATTTTAGAATTCACTTGTTATCAATAAATATTCTCAAATACATTATTCTCACTTGATTCCCCAAAAGTATCTCTTTTTCAAGGTTAAAACTTACTGTTATTCTTATTCTTTTCTCTAAAACTTCACAATAACACAAGATCAATAATTGTAATCAACAGGTAGAAGTGAAAAGAAACCTTTTGAAATACTTAAACCTAGATTTATTTCTTTGTAACATTCACACTATTTCCAAATTAAAGAATGCAAATTACTGTGATTAATTAAAAATGATGTTTTTTTCTTTATCTTTTCTGTCCCTATGTTCAAGCAAATGATATTTAACATTCACTCAATAATTGATATATTTTAAACGGATCCTCTGTTAAATGCTGTAAATACAGAGTAACTAAGCAGGCAATAGTCAGGTTCTTATAAAGTACACAAATCTGAGCAAGACTGATATTAACAAACAAATACCAGGTGCCGTTAGGGATGGTGTACAAAGATTGGATGAGTTTCTAAACTTATTGTGATTATAGCTTTAATCACTACAATCAAATTATAGATTGCACAGACCACAACAAAATTATAGGCTACACAATAATGAATGTCTAATTAAACACTTCATATATGAAGGGGCCAAGGCCTAATCTAAGCACCGCTTACCCTATATTCACTCACACTGCTCGACTTGCATTGAAAACTATATTTGTAATAATGAAATCTACTGCCCATGTTATATGTCAGAAAACTTGAATATTACTTAACTGAAGCATGTATTTTATGCAAGTTCTATTTTATAAACATTAAGGGCTTTTTAGCTCCTTAGTGATAATAAAATGTTATTAATAACTTGATTACCACATTTTGAAATGTCAAGTGTCTAGGGCTTGACTTCTGTTTAGCATTGATTGAATATTCAGAAACCAAGTCCCTAATTGACCACCCAGATTTTTATCACCAGGCCATGAGAGATCTACATTCCAGCGTTAACACTAATTTATCTTGTTATTTGGGTCAGTGCATATAACTTCTCTATAACTAGTTTGGACTTATTATTAATCCATGAGAATATAAATCACATCTGGTAAGAATGATTCAGTTTGAAATAATAGAACAGCCTTTAAAATTCAGCTCAGGGAAGAAGAGGCTTATTTAGCTCACAAACAGGAAGGCTGCTGACATCAGATTTGTAGCATCTTGATGTTGGGAACAACATTTCCATGATATCTTCCCATTCTTATGCTTTTTACTTATCATCCCCAAATGGTTGCTGCATTTCATGAAATTATTTCTGCTTTCCACAGAATAAAGAGGGAAGAGTGAATGGCCTTGACTTACTTTACTTCTCTCTCTCTCTCTCTCTCTCTCTCTCTCTCTCTCTCTCTCTCTCTCTCTCTCTTTCAAAATGAATCTATTCAGTGAATTCTACAACCACAGTTTGGTCACAAGTTTTCCATCTGGCTCTCTATAACTCTAAGGACAATGTAAGTTTCAAATATTGTCACCTCAAATAAATATTACTTCATAAAAAAAGAGAATGGATATTGGAAGGGAAAAGAGCAGTCTCTAGCAGTATAAAATGCCTGCCTTTTGGCCAATATGAAAATTAAATGAAGTGATGGGACAAAAACCTTTAGCAGCCTGCCCCAAACAGGGTGAGCCCTCAACCCTCAGTATAGAGAGGTGTCACTATCATCTAGGCATTAGAAGCAAATGCATCAAAATGCCATATGTATTTAATATTAAATATTAGTATAAAATAGTGATGTTAAATAAGTGTCTTTAGATATCCCCTGAGATGTGATATTATACATCCCTCTTCTTCTCTTAAAATACAATCCATAAAATACACTCAGAAGTGACATGCTTTACTTCCAGGGAGGAGTTTCAAAAGTCAGTGCACAATTTCCCACTTCTCATTTCCTACTTTGGCATCCTGGAACCATTCCAGATGGTGGATATCATATGAGCCCATGCCATGAAGCAGAAACTGAAGTTGCCCAGCCATAATGGAGCTGGAACATGGGTAGGAAATCCTTGTGGTTTTAAAGCCATGGAGATTTGGGTGTTGCTTATTGACCATAGCACTGACCGCTCTGTTGTACAGCCTAGCAAAGCCTTGTGTTTTTCTTCTATAAGCATAAAATACAAGAAATAAAATGATAAGAGTCATATTTACCTCTATACAGAGAGAACACATTTTACCTTTCTTAGAATGAGAGGGGATATCTACAGAGACTAAATGTCACTACTGCCTTTTGAGTTTAAGTTTGCTTGCCCATCTTAATGAGTTGAGCATTTATTTTATTTAGTAGGATGATCTTCCTCCTTGGAGAAATTCCAGGATTCAGTTTCCTGCAGTTTCTAGCTGGTCCTGCCTTATCCTTGGCCTCATCTCTATCTGTGTCTATGTGATGAGATTGGGGACAAGGGGAGGCATAAAAGAGAGGTCTTCATGGTTTGTTTATTTCTTTGTTTGTTTATTGAGGTGTTCATGGGCATTCTACCCCAGAGCACAACAACAAACCCTATTTTATTCTGTGTTTTGAAACAGGGTCTCACTGAGTTTTCGAGGGTCTTGCTAAGTTGCAGAGGCTGGCTTTAAACCTGCAATCCTCCTGTCTCAGTCTCCCGGGTACTGTCATAACAGATGCAAGTCATTGAAGACTAGGTCTTCATAGTTTTTAATGGTCCAGACAGGGAAGAGTTTTGTATCACAGACATTGAGATTCATTGAGAATGTAGACATGTGTCCCCATTGAACAACAAGGTAAGTACTGAGGTACAGCCTAACTTTTTATATAAAAAGGAGAAAGGAATTTAGTAGATAACCAATCTTTGCTATGCTTGTATAATAATTGCACAATCTGAAATCATATGCAAAGTAATACAGACAGTATTCCAGTAAAAAGAAAAGCAGTCACCTTTCCAGATTTACTCTGGTCTTTGATGACGTTAAGATTTCTGAGAATGAACCGAATCCATCCTGAGAATTCTATTGGGGATCTGCCCATGGGATTCTTGAAGCTGCTGGCATCACGTATCCTTATTTCCTTAAACACCTAATCAGTGAAACATTCTGTGATGGTAATTCAATCTCAGCCTCTGAACTAATTCACATTATTTCCATTAGAAGCTCTATTCATAACGGAGACTGGATGAGCATATAAAAGACAGAATTGGAAAGACATTTAAATTAAGTGTAATGAGTCAGTAGCTGTTGCATTCTCTTATTAGCTACAAATGCCAAATGAAACTTCAGTAATGGGTCACAGTCACTGCTGGGTTTCATGATCATTTCACATTTGCTCAAGAGTCAATTGAAATAATTGTCTTGGTTAAAATAATTTAAAGTCACTCGTAAACTGATACATTGTAAATATATTTTCCCTCCAAAAACAAGCATATATTACCTGAAAATAATTTTGGAATATTTTCTTATATTTAGGGAAAAAAATAAAGCAAATAGATAATAGAATGAAGGGGAAATGTGGTGAAGTCATACTACATTATTTTTTACTTAGTTCCTAAAATTTACACTGGTAAGTCTGATGGCCAGTTTTCTTTTTTTTTCCTTTAAATTTTTTACCTGATAAACAACCCAGATTCTTTCATTTTAAACAATTTTTATCCAACTTTAGTTCTGAAGGGTCAGAGACCATGTCTATTTCAAAATTATATCATAGATCATATATACATTTTATATACACAATACATTTTTAAAATGTTGAATATAAATAAATCTTAATTTTAAATGTTAGGGACAGGTATGGTGGCACAAACTTGTAATCCTAGTACTTGGGAGGCTGAGACAGGAGGATTTGAGGTCTGAGGCCAGGATCAATTATGTAGAAACTCTCAGCAACCTAGTGAGATCCTGTTTCATAACAAAAAAATAAAAAAGTTGGAGGTATATTTCAGAATTAGAATGTTCCTGGGTTCAATTCCTAGTACAAAACAAACAGATAAATAAGTAAATATTAGGTTCACCATGATATACATCCACATGTATACTCATGGTGCACACACACATATACACACTAACATATGTATATATACCCAAAAGTTATTTTTATGTAATTAAAAAAGACAGTCTTGGCTTTTATTTTGAAATTATTCTTCTCTCAACCCCATGCTAATATTGGAAATCTTAAATAAAAGTATAAGCCATGAAACCTATTTTTATTATATAATTTTATTAATAAATATTGGAGGAAGGAAAAATATTCACAGATCCAAGAATATATTCTATAAGAGACTGCATTTAGTAACATGTGTTTTTTATTTTCTCAATTAAAAAATTTACATTTTCATTTTATAACCCACAAAATACATGATTATTTTATGTGTAAATATATGTTATGTGTAAACATATGTGTTAAAAAAAAACAAGCACTCATTTATCGAACCACCATAAATAAATAACTACACAACTCTACTAACTTTTGCCTTATAATTGTGTGGTTTATAAAATTTTTCCACATCTAATATTTTAATGTTCCTTTAAACACACACTCACCCTAGGTATCTTTCTCCTCTCTTGGTTCTCCTGGCCTTAATTATCATTATTGCCACTACTACCACCTCTTAAAAATAAATTTTTATTTCCATTATTTCGATAGATACCCAGAAATGGTATTGCTAGATCATATGGTAGGTTCATTCCTATTAGTCTGAGGATCCTCCATATTGTTTTCCAAAGTGCTTGCACTAATTTGCAATTCCACCAGCAATGTATTAGGGTTCCCACTTCTCCACACCCTCGACAGCATTTGTTGTTGTTTGTATTCTTGATGATTGCCATTCTGATTGGAGTTAGGTGAAATCTCAAGGTAGTTTTGATTTGCATCTCTCTGATTGCTAATGATGTTGAACATCTCCTCATACATTTATTGGTCATTTGTATTTCTTCTTTTGTGAAGTGTCTATTTAAATCCTTTGCCCATTTTTTGATTGGGTTGTTTTCTTAGCTGTGAGTTTCTTGAGTTCTCTGTACATCCTAGATATTAGTCTTCTATCAGAAGAGTAGCTGGCAAAAATTTTCTCCCACTCTGTGGGCTAAAAATTGGGGAAGAGTTAAATGAAAAATGTGTGCATGTATGCCTTTATCAGCTTGTACCTAACAAAGATGTATGATTACAATGCACCAATTAAAGAAAATAAAATAAAAATAATTTTTTAGAGAAAAAACTAACCAGGATGTGATTCATCAAGGATGGAATCTTGATCACTCATAAGATCAAACACACTACATTTCTGAATAGTTTGAGATAACTTTCAACAGGATTGGGACATTGACATTTCAAACTTCTGAGCCCATAAGAAAGTAATTGTCACATGAAATATTAAGATCAGGAGTATTTGTGCCAAATATCTTATGTAATGACTAAGAGTACATTTCTTTTATTCTTCAAATACTCTTAGGTCCGATTAGAAGAAAATTCTTCTTTGATATCTATGGGAACAATAAAATCCAGATTGAGTCAGACATCACTTTATAGCATATTGTATTTCCATTACTGATTCATTATCTTTTAATTTTGTGAAAACTGACTCACTGTCATTCATGACTCACTATTATCATTCAGAGCTGAGTGGTTAGAAGAATGAACTTATGTTTACATTATTGGTATACTTGATATAAGTAAATGTTAGAATGTATCTAAGGTGTTTGCTGATGATTGAAAAATAATAATGAAAAATATAGTAGTATAATTCACTTATTGTTATAAGCATTTTGGTACACTATAGGTCAAAGCACTATCTCAAAACAAAACCTTGAAAATGTCAAGGAGAATATAGGCAGCATTATAGACAGAATCCTGACATCCCTCTAAGATCCTTATCCCTTGGTTATTCAATAAAACGCTAAGCTACACACAGCTATGAACAGTCTCTGCAGATAAGATTAAGGTTACTAACAATTTTATCTCTAAATAGGAAAGTTATCTTGGATTTTCTGGTGAGACAATGCAGTTACATGGGTCCTTACAAGCAGAAGAGAAAGCCTGAAGAGACAGATAAAGTTGGAGAAGAAGGCAAAGAGATGATGTAGATGGGAAAGTTAGTTTCAGAGTTACAAGAATTTCTCTAACTTCTCCCATCTCTCTTGTCTACAATTGTTAGCTTTCAAAGGAATGGTCAACCAGGAAATGTCAGTAGGCTTTAGAACCTGAGACCAATAAGCAAGAAAACTAGGAAATCAGTCCTAACATTGGAAGAGAATTCCAATTATGGAATCCTAATCATAGAACTGAATTATTTCAAAAATCTTCAAAAAGTCTGGAAGCAAATTCAAAGAAATTCCAGAAAGCATACTCTTGCTGACATCTTGATTTTGGCCTTTTATGACTCTATGCAGAAAACCAACTGAGCCGTAGTGTGTCCTGACTCAGAAATTGTGAGTTAAGTTCATTCTTCTTTAAGCCACTGAGCTTATGGAATTTTTTTTATGGCAGTTCCTCAGTAGTATGTGTGTGTGTGTGTGTGTGTGTGTGTGTGTGTGTGTGTGTTGTTCAGTCAGTTTCTCTAACCCTAGAGCAAAGGCTTACATGTAGATTTTGGTGCATAAATTTTGATAAAGATGTTTAATTGCATCAATAACATTAGAGCCTTAAAGTTAGGTAAAGTTATTCTAAAGATAACAAGATAGTTAATAAATATTTTCTCATGCATAATCAAACAATCTTTGTCACATTACTGAAGTGAAGATATTGGTACTTCCATGTGGTAATCAAGTAATGCATAGCCAAGGAAAAGGCAGTTTAACAAGATTGTATCAGTGATAGATATTTTCTAAGAGACGCAAACTATCTTATTTTTCAAGACTTTGACAAAACATGTGGCATACTTAGGCACCATAATGAAAACACAGACTCTTTAAAAGATATTCAGTATTTATCTGAAAAATAGGTAAATATGTTAATAGGTCACATTATTTTTAATATTAATATAGTCATTCACAGAGTTAGAAATGCTATGAAGGACTCAATGTTTATTTTCCTGATTAGTATAGATTAGTGTCATGGTTATCATAATTATTCTCCATTTAAACATTTAAGAGTAAGATAATTTGCTAGGATTCAGAGAACCATGATACCCAAACACAAGATGTAGTGTGTCTGGTAAAGAATATATGGAACACTCACATATGTATACCTAACCGTATACATTCCCTGCCTTCCAACTTCCAAGACAACTGACTTCATCAAACTCCTAGACAAGAAGCTAAAACTAATCATATCTAGTTTTCTGAAACTCTCAGAGCTGGTGAATAACTTATCTATGTACATACTTCTGGCCAGGTTAAGTCACCATTCATATTCAAGACTGTAAAGTGGTACAAATAGTCTTTGGACAGAAGACACTAGTCTGAAGAAAAGACACTACCCTGCTTTCCTAACATATTTGAGGTACAGAATGTGACCTGCTCAATTAACCCTACCATCATAATTAATGTCATTTGAAAAAGTCACATCTGAGAAAAGGAAGCTAGTATGGTTTGGATAAGTATCTTTGGCCAATATTTTGGGTTAAGACCCACAGGGAGGGGAAATAAATTAGGTTAAGGAAAGACTTTTAAAGTTTCCCTGCACTGAGAATATTGGGTAAGAAACAAATTAATTTTGCCTGTCAAGTGATACTTTGTTGCTGCTGATATATTACCTATTAATTTCTTTGAAGTTTCTAGACTTATGGTGTAAGTGTTCACTCTGATATCAAATAATGGACTAAGAATTTTTGCATTTTTCTGACACTATTTTCCAGTTGACATCAAACATTACCTTATTTTTTTCTCTCTCTTCTTCCATCTTACACTTAGACTTAAACATGAGCTCTTGAAACTCAATAATAATTGTCAATGGTTGACAAAGAGAAGAAGCTTAAATGTTGAATTTCATTCTAAGCTTACTCACTGAGCTAGGAAATTTGATGATAGGTAAAGGATATCCATGTCTCTTATTTCTCAGGTTCCATTATGCACTAGCCTAGGGATACCATATATATATAGTATCCATGAAGACTGTCTAATTCAATATCCATTGTGGATATCACTAATCTATTGCAACAGTCTACTGCTGAAATGGCAACTGCATACATCTTAATATAGAGATCAAGATAGCCACATTTATGTGATTACATATGCCACATGGAATAATATAACACATATCATGGAATATTTTATTTTCTCATTAAAACAGAAAGAAACTGAGGCATAAAGAGTAAGTATTCTGGATAAGAATATATAACTAAAAGTGACTGAAAAGGAATTAGAGTCCAATTCGCTACAGATCCCAAGCTTTTGTTCTGTGTGTATATCACATTGTGTTTCTAGGCAAAAATAATACAATATTTTAAGATTAGAGTATTTCATAATAGGTTTCAATGAAGAACAGTATCTGGATTCAGAAAGAATTGGTTCATATACTATCTTCATTCCTTATTACTGTGAATTGGGTATTTACTGGGATTCTCTGCACTCAGTTTTCTCATATGTCAACTAGGATAATAACAATACTTATTTAATTGTGTTCTATAAGGAGTAAATGAGAAAGCACATGTAAAGTGCTTAGGTTTTGCCTAGATGCTTTTTACTTGACATTTAATAAATGCACAATAGAAGTTTTGTATCATTATTATCATTACCTGGTCCACTGGGTGAATTAGACCATGACTACTAGAAAATACTAACACAAAAATTATGGTTGTAAAGTAGAATATCTGAATGCCAATTACTCACCCCAAAGAATGGATCCAGTTAAGCACCATGAACATTTTTCTCCACATTGGTTCTAAACATAATCCTCCCATCATGGACCACAGAATGAAATGGTTTGTAAAAGCCCTATGCTAACTTACAGAAGTGTATGAACAGACACTGTGATACAAAATGAATAATAAAGCTTTATTTTCTTGAAAAGACAAAAGATCTGTTTTATCATTAATTGCTACAATCTGGTAAGGAATGAACATAGAAGCAGATTTCCTTTTCTTTCACCTTGGACAATCAGGATAACTGGTAGAGCGGTGTAAATTCAAGATGTCAGTGCTGTTAACAATGCATTGGTGAGCACTGCGAGGGGTTGGCAGTATTTAAGAGAAAAGCAAAGATGGAGCTGAGAAATTAGAATGGGAAAGTAAGCAGCATGATCCTCCAACAGGCATGTGCTAGTCACTCAACTGGAAGACAAGAAATCAGACATTCTCAGCACCGGAATCTGCTCTGCCATTTCTGAAGGAGCCTATTAAATGACAAGGACACTGGAAAATACTAAAATCTCACCAAATGCCTGTCATCTCCTGTTGAAATATTGCCTCATGGACATGAGTTACTACCATTTAAGGAAGCTACGGGGGCACATTACAAGTCAGGAGGTGATCTAAGGCACCCTGGGAATGCTCCCCACCAGGAGACTTCTTACAAGGGGAGAATTAAGCACTATTCTTTTCACCTCTGTACAGTTTTTCTATTTTCAACTTGGGGGAAATTGCCACTGCTGTCAGTGCATAGCAATAAAGGACAATACGGACAACGTGCTAAGGAAAGAAAAACTGGCAAGCAGCCCTAAAGGTGATTCTTGCTTCCTGGAAAAGTAACATCAGGTCAGAAAAATCAGAACAGGGTGGTTAAACTTATTTTCCAGTCAGGAAACCTAAAGTCTGGAGAGGTGACATGACTTATGCAATCAGTTTGTACCACTCCTGCTTTTAACACGTTGCACCAGTGCTATAGGACAACACACGTTGTATTCTTTGACGCAGCAGAGAAGGACAAATTTCAAAATGGTCCCATGATTCTCAATGCCTGGTATAACACACCTTCTTTCAGATATTCAGTCTAATACTATTTAGGTACTGTTATAAAGTGTTTTCCAAATGTAATTAAAGTCCCATTTTTTATATGAAGATAGGAAGATCACCCTTCAGGGGGCCTGATCCAATTTGCAGAAACCCTTAAATAAAGATCGGCTTTTCTCTGTGAGAGAATTTCAAAGCATGAGGGTAAATGGACATGAGGAAGAGATATGACTGAATTATGTTGGTCCCCAAATTCATATATTGAAACCTATCCCCTATATTAGAAAACGGATCTTATATGGAGATAGTAAAAATTAAATGGGGTCATAAAGGAGGTATCCTAACCCAATAGAACTGGTGGCTTTATAAGAGGAAGAGCCATCCCTCTCTTCATAAGTATACAAAGGAAAGCCATAAAAAGGTACAGCAAAAAGTCAGCTGTCCACAAGCCAGGAAGAGAATCCTCATCAGAAACTACCTAATGGCATCTTGATAATGGACTTTCAGTCTCTATTACTGAGAGAAAATAAATGTGTGTCTTTTAAGCCACCAGGCTATGGGATTTTGTTATGGCAGCCCAAGATGAATTCAGGAAGATTCCCCATTGCTGGTTTTGATATTGAGAGAGCCATGTGACAAAGAATGAGGAAAGCAGCCTCTAGCTGACAGATATTGAGGAAACAGGGGCCTCAAACCTATGACTGTAGGAAACTGAGTTCAGATCCAACAACATAAGCTGAAAGAAGACGCCAAGCTCCAGGAGATAATGCAGGCAGTGGACACTGATTTCACCCTTCTGATAGCCAGAGCAGAGCACCCTGCCACACTGTGCTCAGACTCCTACCCTGCGAAGTGGTGAGTTAATAACACAGTCTGATTCTAAGCTACCAGATTTGTAGTTCTGTTTTACAAAATAATAGGAAATTAATACTTTCAAGTAATTCTAGTTCTAAAATTTGATACTTAGAAAATAATCAGAGACTTAGGCAAAAATGTGTACATTTTATAAGAATTTTTTTCAAATAATAAAAAGTAGAAAACCAGCATGTCCAACAATAAGTGATTTATTATGTCAATTATGGCATATACAGATAATAAAATATTCTCCAGCCATTTAAGGATATGTAGAAATAGTACCATGAGAAGTGGGTAAATACAAATAATGGAATATCTATGCCTGTATAGGTAGATTGCATATACATATGTAAACTACACTTAAAATGCTAATAAATGTGTTAATTCTGGTGCTAGAATTAAATTTTTGATTTCAGCTTTTTTCTTTGTTCATTTTTCTGTATCAATTCTTCTAGACAGCATTTATTATTTTCAATAAAGCATGGAAACAGTAATAGTAACTGTAATGTTACTTCAAATGGGATTATTATTATTATTATTATTATTATTATTATTATTATTATTATTTGCTGTACTGGGGATTGAATTTAGGGGCATTCTATCTCCAGGCTACAACCCAGCCCCATTTTTTATTTTTTATTTTGAAACAGGGTCTCACTAAGTTTCGGAGGGCTTCACTAAGTAGCTGAGGCTGGTGGCAAACCTGGACCCTCCTGTCTCAGCCTCCCAAGTACTGGGATTACAAGCGAGAGCACCACCATGCTCGGCTGGTAATATTATTTTATATTTCGAATCCTTCAGAAGTGAGATACACAGGCTTGTGTGTGTGTGTGTGTGTGTGTGTGTGTGTGTGTGTGTGCACGCATGCGCACACTCACTACTGGGGATTAAACCCAGAAGACTTTTATCTCTGGGGTACACCCCCAGCCCCATTTTATTTTATGTTTTTATTTTGAAACAGTGTCTCTAAGTTGCAGAGGGCCTCCCTAAGTTGCTGAGGCTGGCTACAAACCTGCAGTCCTCCTGTTTCAGCCTCCCAACCACAGATACTTTTTAATGGGTTGTCCAGTATTATTCTGAAGAGAAGCCACTTTATTTTTTCCTAAAATAATTATATCTACTAGATAGATATAAAACTATGAAAAATGGCACAATAAGGTGGGGATATATAAGTAGGAGTCCACCAAAGTCTCCAGTGTGTTCAATGCCCTATGTAGTACCTGAGTCTCAGATAGTAGAGCATAGCAAAGGTTCTATACTGATTTGATTTGATTTAAAAGTTCTCTGTGCTTTATCATTCATGTGTAATTATAGTTAGTCCATTAATTACCTTCTTGGGAAGTAAAATTGGAAACTGAATTAAATGGTACTTTAAAAAGCTAATTTTGCAAACAATTAAATGAAGCCAAATATAATTGATAATTGCTGTAACAACTGGCCCTGAGGCATTCCTCTTTAGAAAGAGTGTTGTTTACACTTTGATAACATGAGAGAACAGAAACTTTCTTTATAAATAAGCATGAAAAGTCAAAATAAAGACAATTGGCTTTTCATAAAAATTGACTCAACCTAAAAGTAGACAACTTAAGCAATATACATTTTAGCATTGTTTCTAAGGAAGAAAATAAGTCGGTGAAGACCAAAGTCTTAAAACAGGAAGTAGTATATTTCAGTTGTCTCCAAACTATAGATTTAATAAAAGCAGTGAATCTTGTGCTAGTTCTATGTCTTCTAGAGGGAAGAAAATATTTCTTGATGCTACACATATATGTGTATTTTAGTTTGCAAATTGAAGCCACATAGCAAACAGGTTATATGGTTTTAAAATATCATTATTGAGAACTTGCTTTGTGGAAACACTGCACTAAATGTTAGGCATTCATCTAACATTGTCCTCCAACTGCTTAGAGGCCACCTGAGGATAAACATGCCAACCTAGCAAAGCACCCAGGAGGTAAAGAACAGCATGCCCCAGATGGAAGGTCTTATGTTCAGCATGGACTGGCTAGTGGAGGTCACAAAGGGTGTGGATGACGTGACCAGCACCTTACTAGACAGGCTCAGCGGTGATGAGACCTTGACAAGGGATGCATGCCAGGTAGAATGGCGTGAAGAAAGACTGAGGAGTAGAGAGTGTGGGAAAACTTCTACTTGGCAGTGTGAAAATTTTTCTTAGAATCCATTCAAAGGATTTGGAAGGTATCCTGGCATCAGTATCATTTCAAACATTTATTCATTCACTTAACAGTCAATTATTTTTGGTTATCCATGTCCTTGACATTGGGCTCAGGTGACCACACTTTCACTGAGGTGGAGTCTTTGCCTTAGGATCTCACAAGACATCTGGAGATGGGCAGGGAATTAGGCAAAATCAACGTGAACAGCCCTCACTGCTGGCGTTTGCCCTTTTGCCCACATCTTGGAACACAGTCTTCCTTCCTTCCTTCCTTCCTTCCTTCCTTCCTTCCTTCCTTCCTTCCTTCCTTCCTTCCTTCCTTTTTTTCTTTCTTCTTATTTATTTTTGTACTAGAGATTGAACCCAAGGACATTCTACCTTCAAGCTACACCCCCAGTTCTGTTTAGATTTTATATTAAAACAAGGTCTCCCTAAGTTGCTAAGTGCCTGGGGCCCTGTCAGGGGCCAGCTGTGATTGCAGGTGGTGAAATCCCCAGGAGAATGAATACATGTGCAGCCAGGCATAGTAGTACACGCCTGTAATCCTAGTATTTGTGAGGCTCACAGGTTCAATGACAGCCTCAACAAGTAGTTTGACTTTCTCATCAACCTAGTGAGACCCTAGAAAAAAATCTAGAGGAGAGCAAAAAACTGCAAAAAAGCAACTTTATTCTGCATACCTGTTTCTGTTCCTAGGTACGGTTCTGCACATTGTGCGTGGCCACGTCTGCAGTATATGCACATGCATGTTAGGCTTTGCTTAGTCATTGTTCATGCGTGTTATACTTTGCTTAATCATTGCACATACTATATGCAATGCACATGGGCAAGATGCCCATGCACTTACTATCATACGGGAGGTGCACACACTTGCAACTGTGCACCGACCATGTGTCCACCACTAAGTGAGATGCATGGCCTGTGCCAGGCTGTGTAGAGTCAAGCCACCACTGCCAGCCTGTGATACTCCTGTCCCATCTTCCCAAGTACTGGAATTACAGGAGTATGCCACCATGTCTGGCTTGTTTTGTTCTTGTAAGCAGCAAAATGCCAGCCTTTGTGAATGAGCTGTGATTGGTCCAAACCACCATGACAATCCCAGTCCCCTTCACCCAAGTATTCTTCTCCAGCCTCCCTTACGTCAGAGAGGAGACAGTGAGGAAAATCAATATTAGATGGTAAAGACGGATCCTGAATATGTTTGGTTATTACATTTATGTTACACATTATATTGTGCATGTAATCTCTCTTCCAAGTTAACGATACTTCAGATATCTGCTTACAACCATCATAGCAGTATCTGTGTAGATATCAGAGCCTAAACTTCACCATGTCTACAACTACAAGGCACACGATAAAGATCTTAGCTCACATTTCTCACTGCTAGCATTTTTAGGAACATACTCTACTATGTGAGTGTGCCTTTTAAGAAATACAATTCTTATATGCAGGGCTATCTTTGGTATAATCTACCACAGCACAGAAGGGCTGCTTGCTTCCTTGGAACCATATAACAGTCCTTACTTTTACCTAGAAACCACCTCTATCTCTGAGGTTGAAAATAGTCTACTGCCTTTGCCTTTGGTAGTTATTTATTTATTTATTTATTTATTTATTTATTTATTTATTTATGGATCACTTTTTTCAGGACACCGAGTTTGAAAATAAACATCAACATAATAAGGAATTATGTTTTTCATGTTTAAACAACTCAGGCATTGTCAAATTTATACCTGCCCTTCCACTAATTAGGTTCATTTTTGTCCTGTGCCCTGAGGCCAAGTATTCTCACATCTCCTGGGCCTGTTCCTAAAACACGTCCAGAGAAATGTACTAATTTTGCTTCTGCCAGCACTATGTCCCTAAATCCATATTATTCTGCATAGAGACTCAGCTCATCACAGTCTAGTGCAGCGATGCTCTGGGAACTCCCTCAGCAGGTGTGCCAAATGGGATTCCTCCTCTTCACCTGGGCTTATTTTTGATCCTCAGGAGTCTGCAGAGACTTCCTTTCCCTGAAGTGCTTAAATTCTTCCTTTCTATGGCTAGTCACAGACAGAAGAATTTGGAGAAATAGCACAATAAAGACTTAGAGCAAGCTGCTCATTCTGTCCCTTAGTGCTCCCGTCTCTGTAAGATCTTCCTTATATTGGGATGGGGCCAATGGCAGAGAGACCAGCTAATAGGCAAAATACCTTCAGCCTAGACCTGGGAACGCATGTGGACATGCCAACCCCTTCCCATTTGTGAAGTTTTGAGATGGTCTGGGACTGTAGGAAAAAAAAGACTTTTTCTCATAGGGAAAACTGATGTAACCACTATAAAGAGAAGTAGAAAAGAATGATTTGTATTTTATGCAGAGGGAAAAAGTGAATCATTTGGGTATATAAAAGAGGCAATAGTAAAATAAATTTTGGATTCCCCTCCAAAAGACTCAGAACTTACTCTATCCAATTGTGAGGAAAGAAACTGCCCCAGCAAAAGCAATTAAATTTACTCTCCTCAGTAATGATGAGTAAGGGATCTGCCAATATTTTGGCCACTGGAAGAAGTAAGCCAGATAGCAATAATAAAACAGATTAGAGATGAGAGCACATAGAAAGCACAGGTAGGATGAGTAGATGTTATACTTTAAACTGTTGATAGTCACTGTCTAGTTGCTCCACAAAAAATTGTACCAATTCACAAACACATAACGGTATATGAAAGTAAACAAGTCTCCCGCCCTCATCTACACTGCATACTACAGAGATTCAGTTGATTACTGATATGATGTTATTTGTCTTCTTTTTATATTCATGATCTAATAAGACTTCTTATACGTTTATTTATTATTTATAGTAATGTATCTGTAAATTATAAGAGGACTGACAATAGATATTATAATAATAATAATTAAATAAGAGATTCAGCATTGCTCCTTGGAACTGCTCATCAATAGGCAGAGTCTACAGGGCTCCCATGAAGCCCACTCTTATTTCTAGCTTTTGTGTCTGAGATGAAGGACATTCCAATAATTGGATGGGTGAAAAGGTGAGAATTACTTGCTTCCCAAACCACCAATAAATTAAGTTTATCTTGCTTATTATTTGGGCCAACTAATTTGTTTACATCAAGATAGTGAGATATTGCCAAGTTAGACCTAAGGAGAAAGAACAAGACCTAATTTAGGACAACAAGTATATTTACGATGTTTTAAATTTGATTTTTTCCCCTGGTAACAAAAGCAGAGAACATGAATTACATTTGTTTTGTATTTTTTTCTGTAATTGCTTCAAATCCTTTTTTGGACATTGATAGAATAAGGTCTCCTTGACTACAAGTTTCTATGGAGCCAATGCGTGCTGTGTTAAGTGTGTATTCTTAAGATTTAGAACAGCACCTGATCAAGACTCTTGTTAATTAGTATCATGAAATAATTTTCTGATTATATGAATGGATGTGAAAGAGTTAATATAATAAAATGATAACATCTAAGTGACATCCAAGAATATAAATTACTGCACATTCCACCTCCAAAAATCTATCCTGACATCTCTTTTCATGCTGTAAAATTCTAAAAGTGTCATTCCATTGACATAGTGCTTCCCTGTCTCATCATTCATGACAACACACTGTTCTCTCTCATTTTATGGGTAGAAGCTATTGGCGTTTTTCTATAGAAATATTTGCAGGGATTATACATCCTCACAGTTTGGTGCATTCGTTGATAGAAAAATGTGCTGCATGGACCTGATAGTTGTAAAATACTTGAGATTTATTGTCTTTCACTTCATAAATGATGAGAAAGGCTCCTCTCTGCTAAATAGTAGGGGGAAATTATTTCCTACGTAAATGCTGTTAATCATAGCATATATCCTCTCAATAAACAAATATTATTTATCTTGAAGAACTTCATGAAAATCAGTAAACTCGAGAATAGTAAACACCAAAAAAAAAAAAAAAAATGATCCCATTAATCCTTATGAATCAAAATGAATCCTCTAGGAAATATAATTCCCCCTGTAAAAAGCATTCCTTTCTGATTTTATTTGTGATTTTGAAGAAAACACATCTAATTTTCTATATTTAGAGACTATAGATCTATTTTCAAAAGAAAATTTTAAAACATACCATTAATGCTTAGGGATAAGAGCTAATAACAATTTATTTTATTTTCTGCCCATATTTCTCTGCATATAAGTACTTATTTATAAGGAGATGATAATATATTATAAATGCATTTGCAAGTCTGATAAAAGCAAAATTGTTACATCATGATCACATTCCCATGTCAATATATTCTGGTTTAAAAGACATTGCGGTGACTTAATTACAAATTAAGTTTTTACCTGCTTACTGTAGAAAACTTAAACTGCTTAGTGCTTAGCTATTCTAAATAACACTATGGTGAATAGTTGTGATTCTGTATCAAGTCCACACCATTTGAAACACAATACTCTCTTCAACTAGTTATACCCATTTAACTACTATTTACTCTCCTTAAAAAAAAGTGGTTTCTTTACTTTCTGTGACTGGCTAATCTCACTTAACATAATGTTTTCCAGTTGCATCCATTTCCCTGCAAATAACATGATTTTGTTCTTCTTTATGGCTGAGTAAAATTCCATTGTGTACATATCCCATAATTTTGTAATCCATTCATCTGTCGATGGACATCTTGGCTGCTTCCATAGTTTGGCTATTGGGAATTGTGCAGCTATAAACATAGATACACATGCATCGGTCTGATAGTTTGGTTTCCATTCTTTTGGGTATATACCCAGTAGTGGTATTGCTGGGTCATATGGTAGGTTCACTCCCATTCTAGGGAGAAGATGGGGCATAAGAGGGTCTCCAGATGAAAAGGAGAGACTCTCGATAAGCAAAAAAGTGATTTAATCGAAGGGGATGGACGGGGTTAGGGGGACATCCCAAGACACATGATGTACTTACACAATTATATCAAGGTTACCCACTGAACTGAACCTGAGAGGGAAGGAGGGCGAAGGAATGGGGTGGGAATTGGGGAAGGGGTCAAATGAGAAATGTATGCAAATATGTCATTATCAATTTGTACCTAACAAGGATGTATGCTTACAATGCACGGATTATTACAATAAAAAAAAAGGATTGGTCACATAACCCCCCACCCAAAAAAAGAAAGAAAGAAAGTGGCATAATTAAGAAACTTTAAGTGCTTAATATCTAATCTCAAATTGTTTTCCTGGAAACCTATAAATATTTACATTTCTGTATATGATGCTCCTAAAAGATTTACTATTCCATTTTAATAATGATCTTTTGTCTACCCGGTAACTCACCTACAGACTAGATTTCCACATAAATATCATATAATAGTCTCTAGTAGTGTGCCTTTATTGCATATACTTTTCCTCCCTGATGACAAATGCAAGTTATTTAAAATAAAATAAATATAAACCATATATTTATAGAGTCTGTCATGAAATTATTCCTCATTTCCCGAATCCTACTGTCTTACTTCCTATAGGAAATTGATTTGTTGTTAATTTTTGTTTGTTTGTTTGTTTTGTGTGTGTATGTGTTTATGTATATATACTACAAACACAGACATGTAGGTAGGTAGAAATATACACATACTATATGCATACATACAATATATAAACTATATGTGTTCATAAAAGTAGTTTTTCCTTTTTTAAAATTTGGATCATATAGCATATGGTGTGAATTTTTGACTACTAAACATTGAAATTTCATAGACAATTTTCTTTTTGTTTTTGTAGCTCTTTGAATATAAAAAGATAGATTCTTTTATTTCAATATGTTCAGTTCATATCTCCTTAAGTTGGTAATACTACTTATTAAAAAATAAATATTTTGAATCTGGTATGAACTCTTCCCATTTCTATTCTTATTAGGAACAATGAGTTTTTCTTATATGATTTATTTTAAAAGCAATAGAAAAAAAAGGTTTGTGTTTTTGTTGGGGTTCAACTACATGGGGGAGAGGAGGTACTGGGGAATTAACCCAGGGTCATTCTCCTCCTAGCCACATTCCCAGAGCTTTTTATTTTTATTTTGGAATAGTATCATGCTAAGTTGATGACTGACCCACTATGTTACTGAGACTAGCTTTGAACCTGCAATTGTTCTGTCTCAGCCTTTCAAGTACTAGGATTATATGCATATTTTACCACACCCGGCTTATTTAACTACATTTTGCATGGTGATTTGGAACGGTATGAAGAGGTAAATTTCTTCATTTATTCCTATCATCTAAACCAAGGCTAGAATTCCAAGGTCAGATAAAGAATCTTTATTACAATGAATGACAATATTACAAGAACCTTGTTCAAAAATATTTGAAAATTTTATCAAAGGAATAATCAACAACCCTAGGGTAATCCTTCCTAGAATATTTAGATACAGTTTTCTCATGAGTGTTTTCAGAAAATCAACTGAATTAATAGCTTTACATAGTTAATACTTTTATTATCTCTTAGAAATACAATAGAATTCAAACTAAGGAGTTTGTGAAAAATGTATCTTCAAAAGGGAATAAAATATATGACAAATAAGAAGAAATGCACTCCAGGTTTGGCAATACTTGAAGAGTTCCAGGAAATCTCACTGGGTAAGAACATTTTATGAAGGTTTTTTGCTATTGAAATTCTTCAACCTTATGTTTTAGATGTTGGAGGTGGTTGTTACTAATGCCCACAGTTTCCAATGGTCAAAGTTATCCACACAAAGTCACATAATAGTAAGCTGTTGAAAGTAAAAACATACAAACATGTAATCAAGATAAATACAAGAGAAAATCAAATAATCACGTGCAAGATAGTTTCAATAAGATAAATACTGACTTCTTATCAGAAGCCATGAAGGACAAGAGACAGTGAAATAAAATATTTGAAATGCTGAAAATAAATTCAAGCAGAGGTTTTATATCCAGCAAAACTACCCTTCAAGACCCGGGCGTGGTGGCGCACGCTTGTAATTCCAGCATTTGGGAGGCTGAGACCGGAGGATCCGGGTTCACGGCCAGCCTCAGCTACCTAGTGAGGCACTCCGCAACTTAGTGAGACTCGGTTTCAAAAATAAAGAATAAAAAATAGGGCTGGGGGTGTAGCTCGGAGGTAGAATGCCCCTGAGTTCAATCCCCAGTACCGCAAAAAAAAAAAAAAAAAAAAAAAAAA
>PVLC010011059.1:0-13330 GCA_004027655.1 Graphiurus murinus
TTCTTTCTTTCTTTCTTTCTTTCTTTCTTTCTTTCTTTCTTTCTTTCTTTCTTTCTTTCTTTCTTTCTTTCTTGTGTTACAAGGAATTGAACCCAGGAACAATCTACCTCTGAGCTATACTCTCAGTCCTATTTTATATTTTATTTTGAAACAGGGTCACATTAAGTTGTAGAGGCCCTCATTAAGTTGCCAGGGTTGGCTGCAAACCTGCGATCCTGTCTCAGCTTCCCAAGTACCGAGATTACAGGCATGCACCACCACTCTTTACAAACATTCCTAATTTATAAACAAATATTTATTTAATGTATTTGTCTCAGTTTCCAGATATAAATGATATATGTTAAATGCATATTTTCCTCCATAGTTCCTTTACATGCTGTATGCTATGTTAAGAGAATACAATCTTTAAAAAAGTAAATGCTTATCAGCATTTTCAATTTTCCTTTTGGAACCATATTGATTTGTGATTTTATTGACATTGTAGTGGTACTGTCAGATCCACAGAACTATAGAAATTAATTGTTGATTAACTCGTATATAGAATGCACAAAGTCCTCTTCCCTATGTCCTGAAGAGGTTGGTACATCAAGTTCCAATATGTCATCTGAGTGGCTGCCTGTACTCCCAGATCAAAGCATAAGGTTGGTTTGGGAAGGCTAATCAATCATATTTCCTTAAATAGAAAGGTAACTGAGAGAGCATATGATAAGTGCTTTAAAGATAGACTGTCTAGAAGTAAGCGAGCATGAAAGAGAGGCAGAATGAAATAGTGGTGTTTTGTGGAAATTCTAGTTAGAAAACACAGGGCTCAGTTTTCAAACTTGTTACTTATTAGCTCAGTGACTGGGGAAATGTGATTTAAATTCTCTGACTCAACTTCCTCTTTTGTAAAGTGGAAGTAAAATAAATACTTACAGAGGTTTTTTTTTTTTTTTTTTTTTTTTTTAATAAAATGATAAAATGAGATGCAGTGTTGACCACATTGCCTGGAACACATTAACTACTAGTTCTTTCTGTCACTTAGAGTAGCCCGGTAGTATATAGCTCACTAAAATGTATCTGCTATCTGTCTTCTCTGGTAAATAGTTGAAAAACTGAGTGAATAATATAAACATAGCTGTTTCTCAAATGCGTTCATAGAGTGCAGATCACAGGAGCATGTGCTTGAAAAAGAAGGGACAAACTACTTCCAGTTATTCTTTTTTTTTGTACTGGGTATGGAACCCAGGAGCATTCTACCTCTGAGCTACACCCTCAGTCCTAATTTTTATTCTTTATTTTTAAACAAGGTCTCACTAAGTTAGCTGAAGCTAGCCTCGAACCTGCAATCCTCCTGTCTCAACCTCCCAAGTACTAAGATTACAAGTGTGCATCACCATGCCCGGCTTCTTCCAGTCATTCTTGAGACAGCATCACTGAGGCTGAAAGGGTTTTGAAGTCATCCCAATCAAGGCTCCAGGGCCAGCCTTGACATTCACAGAGGAGTAATCTTATAAAGCTCAGTTTCCCCTGTTTGTAATTTGAATAATAAAATGTGTTCCTTTATGCAGTGGTTGTGAGAGTTCAAACAGAGGATGTTGTAATGGGCTTGGGTTTAGACTGCCCCCCTAGCCCTCATGGAAACCAGGTAGTAATGTTAGAAGTGGGGCTTGGTTGCTAAGGAGGAGTCCCTGGGGGAGCCGCCTTGGGGATTATATAAGATAAGGCCTCACCTTCCATTGCGCGCTCTCTCTCTCTCTCTCTCTCTCCCCCTCTCTCTCTCCCTCCCTCTCCTTTTGGCCTCCATGATGTGAAAAAAGAGTCCCTACTCTCCTTCTCTCCCCTTCCTGCCATCATCCCCAGAGCTCAGCAAACCCAGCCTAGCCTGGACTGAACCTCTAATGTCTCCCAAACTGTGAGCAAATAAATCTTTCTTCTACATTGTGTGGCCAGTTATTTTGGATTATGGCCATGAGAATGCAGATTGAGACAGATGCTTAGCAGAGGGGCTGGTATGTTGTCAGGGGCCAGTAGATAGAGGGACCAGCTGATTGTGAGCCTGGTACTGGCACGCTAATGAGTGTATCATTTCCTCAACATATACGTATTAAACGCTTACTATGTGCAGGGTTCTGTGGTGACATCTGTCGCGTGTACGAGGGTATACAAGGCATTATGTCTGCCATCGTAGAATCTACTACTTTAATAATTAACTAACCTCCAGAGGGGAGCAGATGAGGTTAGAGTCTACATGTTTTTATTGCCTACAATAGTCACTGGAATATATGTGTTCAAAAACATTTTTTTAATTAAGTAACTATAATGATAGGTATCCATACCTCCTTCCTAATGCAAAAATAGTTTGAGGGGAAAAATGTAGTGATTCTCCAAGGAAAGGAGGAATCACATCCTTAGGTGGCTGTTTTTTCTTCTCTCTATAATATTATACTTCAGTTGCTTTCATTAGTTTTTCACTCTTATTAGAGGAATTTGTTCTGATTAATATTGCATTGGTCACTATCACTACTTCTTATCCAAACACTAAATAATTCCTTTAATTTTTTTTTGGGGGGGGGGTACTGGAAGCTGGACCCAGGGGCAATCTACCTCCCAGATATACCCACAAACCTTTTATTTTTTATTTATTTTGAAACAGGTCTTGCTAAGTTGTTGAGGGTCTCACTAAGTTACTGTGGTGGGCCTGGAACCTGTGATCCACCTGTCTCAGTCTCCCAAGTACTGGGATTACAGATGTGTGCTACCACACCTGGCTAAGTTTTACCACTTCTTCTTGGATGCTGATAGAGTCCTGTGCAATGTAGCTCTGCTGTTACTCCATTCACTGGGGTACACGCAGAGTCCCCACAGCCCTGCTGCCCGTATTCACAAATCACAGAACACACAGCAGTCTGTGATAGATGTGTTATGCTTATAATAGTCAATGTGAGGTAATCAAAGGACAGAGTTCACTTGCATCTGGAGGTCATTAAAGGAGGCTTCTTGGAGATTCATTCACACTTTTTTTCTTTACAAAGCTGTGGTTCCAGCAGCTGTTCTTGAAGATGAAAATGTAAGGTGATAAATAGAGGAATTGTGAAATAAATATGTCACTGTGCTCATGAGAGCAGGAAGTCAAGTTTTTCTATTTGAATATTTGATCGGTGATAATTATTTAAAAGCAAGTTCTACTTATCTTACTCATGGCTCTCATTTAAAGATCTGGAGATAGTTTTGTTTGTTCAAGTGTGCGCGCATGTGCTCCCGCACATTTTTCTGTTTAAGTTGAATTAAACCTCATCAATATGAATTAGTTTATAAAACTTTGATATATAAGAATTTCCTCACGGAATACTGAAGTTAAATGTTTACATGTAATAATTTTGATTGCAGACAGGAGTAGATTGTCATGCAAAAAGAATAGCTTTTTTAAAAGTATATATAAGTGTCTTCTGCTTAATATCCTATATTTTTCTTATTTCCCTGGGTTTTCACATTGTTTTAAGAATTGCAGTGGGTAAAGCTGACATACCACTCACTGGGAAGTTGTACGCTCTAGGACATAGGCCTGCCTATTTTAAAAACCTGTCAATTTTACACACAGACTGTAATCACAGAAGCACCTATTACACTTGCTTAGATGTTTTTTCTCAAAATAATGAGTATATCTACTGTTGAAATAAATGGGAAGATTAATCTCTTCCAATTTTCCCTTCACACATACAAATAGAACCCTTATTTCTGGCTTTCTAAGAGGATACGTGTCAAAGTGAGTTCCGTACACAAGGTTGAAAGTGATGAGAATGTTCTGTCAACCCCCCTGTCAGGATGAAATGGCTCTCACAGCTGTGTTTAAAAGTGCTGCATTGTCTGAAACTCGGGGTTGCAGACAACAGAAACCATTACAGGTATTGTAGGGGAAAAGTAGTTTATCAAGGTATGTAACCACTCAGCTGACAGGACGGCAGGAAAAGACTCCTAGCTAACTTTCAAATCAAATACTGTCTCCCCAAACTTTTGGGTAGGCCTGGGGCTGCTTTCTTGGTGATCTGTGAGCTGCTGCCACGGTTGGTGAGTCAGACTCAGCTACTGTGGCCATAATCTGCCATGCAAAATGGACTCCAGACCCAACAATTACTGCATGATTGTGCCCCTAATCGATGACTTGGCATATCCACCTGGTTAGGAAAATGTAAACCCCTTCTGGAAAGACTTCTGGAAAAACAACAACAACAACTAGTTTTTCTTTCCAACTTCTGCTCTTTGGAAGACAGACAAGTTTCAGGTGATAAAGCAAGCCACCAAACCATGCCACATGAGCCCCAGTAGTGGTGCTTGCTCTCTGACAAAACTGGGAAACACTCTGCCAATCAATCCAAATAATGCCAGTGTTGAGTTCTCTGTCCAGGTATTTTTCATTTCCCTTTCGACATCCATTTTCCATCCTTTTCTACTTGGTATTAACAGCTTCCTTTGCCCTCTGTCTTTTGACCAGTTTTTATCCATGGGAACCATGGTGGGACATTGGAAGAGAGAGCAAAACTCATCTGGAGTACTCATCCCTAGTCCTTTGTTTGCAGGGAGACTACAGGATGGTTCAGTCCCTTGAATAAGGATGACCTTGATCACCTCTGTCGGGTGGCCCTCTTCACACAGCCTTGTCTCTCTGGGCCCTGCTGGACTGAAGTGACAAAAATCAGGGGTGCACATTACCCTACATGGTCTTCTCAAAACTTTTATAAATCGTTCCTTTCTTATACTATCTTCAACTAGTTTAATATCAGCATGCTAATTCCTGCCAGGATTCTGACTCTCAGATTTCTTGCAGTAAAATAATAACAAAACATCAATTTCTGTGATTAAGGAACATTAATACGCATAAACTACTTAGATGAGAAGCTACCTAAATTAGATCATAATTAACAAAGCTCCATATTATAAGGTATAAATTTAAAAATTAGTTTGGGTAATAAGTACAGATTCTCTAAAGCATTGTGATCATTTCAAAGCCTGGTCTTAAATTATATCCACTTTAAGACCAGAACTTTGTAATCACTTTTAAACCTAAAATATTGGAAAATTATTAAACTTCATCCAAAATAAGTTTTCTTTTCTTACTTTCCTTATAATTTACAGAAATACTAGTTGTATTTTATAAAAATATTATAAATTATTACCTTTTAAGAATATCCTACAATAAATTGAAATGAAAAACTAAATCTAATCTGTGTTTCTGAGAGACCTAGATTCCATTTGACAAATTAGTAATTTAAGTAGTTTAAGAAGCCAGATTATATTCATTATTCAACCAATTTACTCTCTTCTATGTAGAGAGGAAAAGCTACTAGTGAAATCAATTAGAAAGGCATTAATAATAAAATAATTGCTTGACTGATTCTTTTGTATTACAACCAATTCATATATACCAAGTGGAAGGAAAGTGAATTTTGAATTTAATTCCACTCTTCCCCTCTCTCTCTCTCTCATTCCCTTCCTTTCTTCCTTTCCCCCTCCTTATTCCCTCCCTGTCACAAGGGTAAGGTTCTCCATTTGTAATTATAAGTGTTAATTATGGCTTATATTTAGAATATCCCTCTGACCTCATGCCATAGACAAGGCAGCCATGTTGGAGATGGGGCTTGGATGCTGAGGAAGGATCATTGAGGGTATGGCGTGGCCTTGGAGACTATATATGTGTTCCTCCTCCCCTTGTGCTTTCTCTTGCTTCTGGCTTTAATGATGTTAGAGAAGAGCCCTTGCTTTCTCTCTGCTCCTTCTGCCATGCCCTGAACTCCAGAGACTTCACCTGGCCTATCATGGACTGAACCCCTGAAATTTCCAAAACTGTGAGCAAATAAATCCCCATCCTCTGAGTCATGGTCATCAGGTTTTTGTGGTCATAACAGTGAGAATATTAACTGAAACAGTGTTGTCATTACCAATTTAGGGAGTACAAATCATACTTTTCATCAAAGAAGAGGAAAACACTTGAAGGCAAGAAATAGAAACTCTTGAGACAGCATAGCTTGTAGACTTTGGTCCCAAAAGATCCAGAGTTATAAGAGTTGGAGAAGTTTGGCTTAGCAAAACAGGTGAAGAAAGAAGCAGGAAAGATGAATACTCGCCACATCCTCCTGGGAGAAGGGAAACTTTTCTGCTGAGTAGAAAGAAACACAGACATTGTCTAGCAAGATGTTAGGCTGAAGGAGAGCTGGACTCTTGAAGAGAAAGGAGAAAATGCATGACTGATGATTGATACAGTGGAGAATTCAAGTAGGACAGAGGTGAGCCATGATTAGTCAGCTTTGCCCTATACCTGGGGAACAAACCTATGGGTGTGGTCACCTTCTTGCAAACAGGCTGTGGCATCCGACTTCAACACTGACCTCTTTGTCATTGCACCATGCTGCACATAAATGCTTAGAACGGGGTACACAATTCTTGTCTACCTGACTGAACAAAAGGAAACCACATTCCTGCAAACCTACTTCATTCTGGGACAGCGGATCTCTCATAGGTTAATTATATACCATTAGATTCCACTGATGTGACCTTGCCAAGGCTGTTTACAGTACTAAGTGAGGTCTAAAGACCATAACAGGGAAGGGAGGGGGACTCCCAGAGGCTTAGAATCTCATGAGAGAGAGGAGATTCCTGTTTCCTAAAATTTGATGTTAAGGAAATCAACTAGGTTTAATCAATGAAGCACAAAGTTTGCAGCTAAGAAAAGATATCAAAGAGAAATGTGCTCCAAGGACAGAACCTTCATAGAATGATAAGACATAAAGATTTCCTAAATTAGTTATCATTACATTTAAATCAGTAAATATATATAATCAAACTTCAGCATGAGAATGAATTTACCTTCATTAAAAATTGCTCTTTGGGTCATTAATTAGAGCAGGGTGACAAAGGTAATGGAAACATCCACGCACTCAGAGGATATGTTATTAGGACTTGCCTAAGTTACTGTGGTCATTTCCAATGAGAAAGTCCACAAAGAGTGAGAGAGGGAGAGCTAATAGGTAAAGATGGTGAGGGTGTCAGCCCCGCTCCATATGGGGTATACCACAAAGAAAACCAGTGTCACAGTAAGGAAAGCAACTCTAAGCTCCATGACATACCAGTTCTCTGCCTTCCGACACTACGGCAGCACCTTGAGTGTTTGCTGGAGGCATGAACTATAACACTGTAGTGAACCCTCTGCAGAGTGAGGCTGCAGAGCCAGCCACCAAGCTTCTGAACACAGAGCAATTCAAGTCTCAAGGCTGGGTGACAGGGGTTATAGGTTGGTTATCGAGTTCTCTAGAGTCTTACACCATGTTCTTGTGCAGAAGGAAAACTTGCATGTAATTTCTCTCCAGTCTAAGATCTGCCATTTCACCATTTCATTTGAAAGAATCCCTAGGCTATTTACCAAGCCTCTGACATTTGTTGGAGATAATAATGCATAAAGGGTCTATATAGCTGACTCGGGTATTTGAGAGGTTTTTTGTTTGTTTGTTTGTTTCTGTTTTGTTTTCGTACTGGAGGTTGAATCCAGGGGATTCTACCTCCAAGATACACCCCTAGCCCTATCTTATTTTTGAAATAGAGTCTCACTACTTGCTGAGGCTGTTCTTGCACCCGTGATCCTCCTGTGTCAGCCACCTAATTACTGGGATTATAAGCATGTGCTACCATGCCAGACTTGGTATTTGAGTTTTTGGTGACAGTTCTTTAGTTACTAAGTAACCAATCATTGAGAATATTTTATTGTTAAATAACTAAACATGGGTTCTTGTACTTCTCACTATGCGATTTCATATTATATATTAAAATGTTTCTGTGTATTTTTGTGTGTAAATGTATAAATTATAGTTAATATATATTTATTATATTGACTGTAAATATATATTACATATATTATATATATTTGTAACATATTATAATATATAATATATATTGTATATGTATAGTATGTAATATATAATATATAATGTGCAACATATATATAGTACAACATATATATCTATATATATATAGATATATATGCAATATATATAGTTGTTGTTTTTTAAAACTAGGGTATCATTGTGTTACCCAGTCTGACCTTGAACTGTTGGCTCAAGTGATCCTCCTCCCTCAGCCTCCCAAGTAATGAGGACTACACTGTGCCCAGCTTAAAAGCTGAACTCCCCTTAAGCTGATTCTGCTCCCTCTAATGGTATTCTCCTCTAGTCCCATTCTTAGCAGTTGCTGCTTTGTGAAGAAAACGTGCTATTCATTTGTGATTCTGGTTGAGTTCATCTCTGAAATTGAACTTCCATAATACTTCCCCATCCAGACTGTGGGTCCCCAGGTAGAAAGCTAATGGGCACTTAGCATAGAGTCTGACACACCGCAGGCCCTCAGTGCAGACGTGTGGAGTGAATGAATGCCTTCCTGCAGGACCTGCTCCTACAATTCCACACTCGGTCTATTAGCCAGGCTTGTGCTCTTTAAAATAGTTCTGAAGCTTTTAACTTTCATCTAATCAAAACCATTTGTAAAATAACAAAACATTTCAATTGCTTGTGCTATGGTACAAATGATAAGACATTTATGAAATCAATTTTACATAAATATAAATATTATAAACAACTGTTTCTAACCAGGTGTGGCATGGCAGTGCACACCTGTGATCTCAGTACTTGGGAGGCTGAGGCAGGTGGATATCAGGTTTGAGGACAACTGCAGCAACTTAGGGAGACTCTCAGCAACCTAGTGAGATCTTGTTATGAAATAAAAAATAAAAAGAGCTGGGGGTGTAGCTTGGAGGTAGAATGCTTTTGGGTTCAATCCTCAGTACAAATAAACACATTGGGAACTCTTTCTAAAACAGAGTAAACAAAAAAGCAGTGTCTGTACAGTCACTTTTGTTAGAAGACACATACATTATCATAAGTATGTGACATATTTTAGAGTTTCTATTGCTCAATAGAGGTGGAAATGAAATAAGGAATCACCAAAATTCTGCCTTCAAAATTATTCTTGAACCCAGAAGCAACATGTTTCAGGGAGCAAGGAGAAATTCTTGAAACTTTGATGCAAAGAAGCTGTTGATGTTAGAGCTTTGGGCCAGTCCTTAGTTGTCACTTACAAGATGAAAGCAAGCCTGGCAGAGAGATAATTTACTGCACAATTTCAATACTCTTACTCTTTTCATGTCATGAAAACTTTGATTTTTCTAGATCTGTTTATTAGGAAGGGCTAAGAGTTCTCTTGTAAGACATAAGCACATATTTTAATAGTTTCAAGGATGGATGGCTTATAACCTTGAGACATGAAAGATTTCACATTTGTTAAAATGTATTGTAGAAAAGTACTTTTTGTTCTCTCAACGTTGAAAACTAAATTTGCCCAAAGAGACTGATTTTGCTTACCATCACGTGCAATTAATCACTCACCATAACCCAATGATCTAGCTATGAATGAGGAAACCCAGCTAAAAGACCACTTGGTTTCTCTAGAATTAGGACTGTGTATATGTTATTTTGCTTATAATTTTGTGTCTAACAGATTAACTTTAAAACATAGCACAAAATCTTATTTTTATAAAAAAGGTGTAATGTTACACAGAATAAAATAGCATGCATTCAAACTTTAAAAAAAAAATAAAACTATTAGCTTTCCGTCACTCTGACAAAATACCTAAGGAAATCAACTTATGAGGAGGAGAGAGTGCTTTTTGGCTCATGATTTCAAAGGTTAATTCAATCTGTGGTTGCTCGTCCCCATCACTTTCAGCCTGTGGGGAAAATCATGGCGGGGAGCGCTTGGTGAAGCAAAGCTATTGATTGTATGGCAGCTGAGAAGCAAAGAGTGACAGGAAGAGGAGGGGGCTGGTGTCCCAGGATTCCTTTCAAGGACACATCCGAGTGGCCAGACTTGCTTCCACTGGGTCTCCTCCCTAAAGCTGACCCACATCCAAATAGCTAAACAGGCTGCTTACCATGATCTTTGGCACATGACCTTTGGGAGCATTTAAGATCGAAACCATCATAGTATCACATGTCATGATATATATTCAATTCCCAGTATAGTATGTATACATATACTTTATAAATATTAGTTCTATATATTATATATATAACTAATATATATAATGTATATAACTAATATGTATAACATATATAACTAATAATATATATTAATTATACTGGGAATAGAACCCCAGGGGCACTCTACCACTCAGATATACCCTGTTTATTTTTTTTTATTTTGAGTTAGGATGTCACTAAGTTGCCCAGGCTGACCTCGAACTTGCAATCCTCCTGTCTTAGCCCCCCAAATACTGATCTTACAGGCATATGTCACCATGCCCAGCTCCGCTATATATTAATTTCCTTTTCTGATTGTGACCAATCCTTCCTGTAGTCCTCTATCCTCCTTCTCCTCTCTAGGTTATCCACTCCCTGGACTAGCCAACACCAAGATTTCTCTTTGCCACTGTCTGGGAAGTTCCCCTTCCATCTCTGAAATTCTCTGAACCATTTTGTACTCCATATTTCCTAAATTTTGTATCATTTATTTCATCCACTTTTTTTTTTGGTCATGTATATTCCCCAGGAGTTTGGACAAATTCTCTGGAAGGTAAAATGTTTTGGAGCTATTGCATTCAAAGATCTCAGTCTTCCAATCCAATCTTTCACCTATTTGCAGAAGCCTGGTTCCAGCATTCCAGAAGCTGGGTGGGACTGGAAAGGGGAAACCTCCATCATGTGTTGCTAGGTCCCCAAAGCACAGATTTTCCTGCAGCCTTTGGAGAGATTCATCCTCCAGCCTCTTGCCCGGGGTGGGGGGGCAGTGTCTGGCTGTCCAGGATGGTGAAGGGATCTTGGGGTCTAATATTTTTTATACACAATTCCATCCCTTTTATTATATTTTCCAACTCCATCTGCACCTTGACTTTCAGAGGCTGTGGTTGCTTTGACTTGCCATGATTTTTGGAGTTAGCAAGTTCTAAAGTGCAAATAGATGCTGGTCTTTGCCCTTTCCAGTCCCTTCTCCAACTCAAAGCAGACCTTTAGAGTTAAGCTTGTCCTGCTCTACTAAACCAAATTCCTGCTCAGTCTGTTTTCCTAGATCTGTTTTTGCTGTCTTCAGAGTTTCCTCCTGTTCTCTCTTTAACACTTTTGATATTTACTCACCTTTGCCTTTACAAAGAAAGTCGGCCGTGCTTTATTAGTGGCCTTTTACAAGCACTTATAGTTTTTGTTTATTCTCCTATATTCACCCACAAGGAAGATGGTACTATTTTACAAGTAAGTCCTTTCTACACTTTCTGCTTGATAAGTAATATTCACCTGTATTATTATGCTGTTAGTTGTGTACTAAACCCATATTGTTAGCATTTAGGTCACTCTTTATAGTTGATAATATTTTGCTAAACAGCCTTGCATAAAATTACTTGTATTACTTCCTAAGCACTGGTGATATGGGTATACTTACGTACCAGAATTCTAACCATAGTAGTTCTGAGTGATTGGTTTATAGGTTCTTTTAATTTATCAGCTAACTATTCTATAATATACAAATGTTTAATGATAGACATAATACACATTTGTCATTTTAAGAAGAATACAGTGGACATTGCTATTTTTAAACTCACTTAAGCTCCCAAAGGGCAAACATTATTCATTCTGACATGTAGTCAATTCAAATGAAGTACTAGGAAGTGGGAATTATTAATATATAATTATTCGTCTCTAGGATCTGCCTTTTACTAGATAAACAGGGACCCTGTGACAGAAGGGTTCACAGAGTATTGAACTGAAACAAATACCACCTAGTCAATGAGCAGACGCCTTCATGATTCCCAGTTGCTATTGTGGCATCAAAGATAAAAGCTTGTAAGAAACTCTTGATAGAAAGGGTGTCCATGAAGCATGAATGCCAGCTTGTTTGTGGCCATTGTATAAGATCAAGGAAAGCTACACATTTAATTTCTCTGACAGTGATGCTTAGGAACATTTAAAAAAAAAATGTTGTCACATCAAGAGGTTTAAAAGGTGAAAGTCAGCCAAGTGTGCTTTTAATCCCCGTACTTGCGAGTTGAGACAGGAGGATCACAGGTTTGTGGCCAGATTGCCCTCCCTCCTTCTCAAGTTCAGTTCAGTGATTGACTTTGATATATTTGTGAAAGTATATCATGTGCATTAGGGTGCCCCCGCCCCTGGTTCATCACCTTCAGTTAAGTCAACTTCTTTGCTTATCTAGGGTTTCTTCTTTTTCATCTGGAGTCCTCTTATGTTCCAACTTCTCCCTAGCATCCGTATATTAGGGAGAACATATGCTGTTTTACTCTTTGTGACTGACTAATCTCACTTAACATAATGTTTTCCAGTTGCATCCATTTCCCTGCAAATAACATGATTTTGTTCTTTCTAATGACTGAGTAAAATTCCATTGTGTACATATCTCATAGTTTTGTAATCCATTCATCTGTTAATGGACATCTTATGTTTCCATAGTTTGGCAATCGTAAATTGTACAGCTATAAACATAGATACACATGCATGAGTCTGAAAGTTTGGTTTCCATTCTTTTGGGTAGATACCCAGAATTGGTATTGCTGGATCATATGGTAGGTTCATTCCCTATTTTTACTCCTTTGATTTCCTTCTCTTGCCTTATTGCTCTTGCTAGAGGTAATAATGGACATCCTTGTCTTGTTCCTGTTTTTAGTGGGAACTCTTGCAGTTTCTCTCCATTTAATATGATCCTGGCTGTAGGCCTATTGTATATTGCCTCTATGATGTTGAGATATGTTCCTTCTATTCTGAGTCTCTGCAGTACTTTTAGCATAAATGAGTGTTGAATCTTGTCAAATGATTTTTCAGCATAAATTGAGATGATCAGGTGATTTTTGTCTTTTGATTCCGTTTATGTGGTGAATTACATGGATTGTTGTTCGTATGTTGAACCAGCCTTGCATCCCTGGGATGAACCCAACTTGGTCATGGTGTATAATTTTCTTGATGTGGTTTTGGATTTGCATTGCTAGTATTTTGTTTAGCAATTTTGCATCTAAGTTCATCAATTATATAGGCCTATAATTTTCTTTTCTTGAGTTGTCTTTATTTGCCTTTCGTATTAATGTGATGTTGGCTTCATAGAATGTGTTTGGGAGGATCCCGTTTCTTTCTATATCACCAAGTAGCTTGAGGAGTATTGGGATTAGCTCTTCTATAAATGTTTTATAAAATTCACTTGGAAAACCATCTGGCCCTGGACTTTTGTTTGATGGTAAACTCTTTATTACAGTTTCTATCTCTTTGATTGTTATTGGTCGGTTTAAGTTTTCTATATCTTCTTGACTCAATTTAGGAAG
>PVLC010011059.1:13430-48444 GCA_004027655.1 Graphiurus murinus
GCTGGCCAATGGTTTATCTATCTTCTTTATTTTTTCAAGAAACCAGCTTTTGGTTTTGTTGATTTTCTCTATTGTTTTTTTTTTTATTCTCTACTTCATTAATTTCTGCTCTGATTTTCATAATTTCCTGTCTTCTACTAGATTTGTGGTTAGACTGTTCTTGTTTCTTGAGTGCTTTGAGCTGTGTCATTAGGTTATTTATTTGGTGATTTTCTGTTCTTTTTATGTAGGCACTCAGTTCTGTAATTTTCCTCTTAGTACTGCCTTCAAAGTTTGGTATATTGTGTCTCTGTTTTCATTGGTTTCTAGGAATTTTTAAATTTCTCCCCTTACTTTTTCTATGACCCAATCCTCATTCAGTAGTGTGGTATTCAGTCTCCATGTGTTTACATGGTTACTCTGGGTCTTCTTAGAGTTGATTTCTAGTTTCACTCCATTGTGTTCTGAAAAGATGCAGGGAATTCTGTTACATTTTTTGAATTTGCCAGTGCTTGCTTTGTGGCCCAGAATGTGGTCTATTTTAGAGAAGGTTCCATGTGCAGCTGAGAAAAATGTGAATCCAGCTGTAGTTGGGTGAAAGAGTCTATATGTGTCTAATTGGTCATTTGGTTTATGGTATTCTTTAGGTCTGAGGCATCTTTACTGATCTTTTTTTAAGAAGATCAGTCTAGTGATGTGAGAGGAATATTGAAGTCTCCCAATACTAGTGTATTGGGATCTATGTGTGACTTTATATCATGCAGAGTTTGTTTTATGAAAGTGGCTGCACCGATGTTTGGGGTATAGATGTTAATAATTATTATTTACTCTTGCTGGATTGTTCCTTTTACTAGTAAAAAAAAATGACCTGCTTTGTCTCTTCTGAGAAGCTTAGGCTTGAAGTCTAATTTATCTGATATCATGGTTGCTATTCCTGCTTGTCTTTGAGTTCCACTGGCATGGATTACCTTACTCCAGCCCTTCACCTTTAGTTTGTGGGAATCTTTGCTTATAAGGTGTGTTTCTTGCAGGCAGCATATAGATGGATTCTGGGTTTTAATCCATTCTGCCACCTTATGCCTTTTTATTGGGGAGTTGAGACCATTTATATTCATTGTAATTATTGAGAGATGTTTTTTAATTCCTAACATTTTGAGTTTGACTTCTGTTTGCAGTAGTGTTTGTTCTTCTTCACTTAGTTGTTTGCTTCTTGGAAATTATTGTTTCTCTGATTCTGACATTTACTTGTTAATTCTTCTTTGTAGTTAATCTCTTTGAGTATTTTCTCTAGTGCTGGTTTGGAAGACATAAATTATTTCAGTTTCTGTTTGTCATGGAAGAGTTTTATTTCCCCATCAATTTTGAGAGAGAGTTTTTACTGGGTAGAAGAATCTTGGCTGCATGTTATTTTCTTTCAGAGATTGGAAATGTTACTCCAGCCCCTCCTGGCTTTCATTTAGGAGGTCTGGAGTTATTCTGATTGGTTTGCCTCTAAATGTCACTTGGCCTTTTACTTTTGTTGCCTTTAGAATTCTCTCCTTAGTCTCTCTACATTAGTCAACTTGATTATTATGTGAAGTTGTGAACCTCTTCTTTGGTCTTGTCTTGAGGAAGTTCTGTATGTTTCCTGTACCTGTGTGTCAACTTCCCTATGTTTGGAAAATTCTCTGATATTACTTCTTTGAAAATATTATTTATTCCTTTAGTTTCTACTTCTAATCCTTCTTCTATGCCTATTATTCTAAGGTTAGATCTTTTAAAATTGGCCCAAATCTCATCAATGTTCAATTCATGCTGTCAAAAATTTTTTTCTAAATTATGTATAATGGATTCATTTTTGGAATGATCATCTTCTAAGAGTGATATTCTATTTTCCCTGGGTCTAATCTACTGTTTATAGTTTGTATTGATGCTTTCACTTCAATTATTACATTTTCACAGCCTTCATTTCCTTCAAGACTTCTCTTTGATTCCTGTTCAGGGTGTCAGATTCTTTATTTGTTAATTTATTTCTTTCCAGCTCTCTCTGCATTCTTTCTGGAAGTTTTGTATCATATCTACTATTAAAGATCTGAATTGTTCTTCTAGTAATCTCTGCCATTCCTTGTTGTTGAGTTCTGTTATTGTGGGGTTGTCATGGCTCATTGATTCTTTGCTATTTTCCTTCCTATAGTTTCTCTGTTCTTAAATTTATATCTTTGCTGCTCTTGCAGGCTTTTTCATCTAATCTCTGCAGTGGGGGTTTTGAGGTGTCCGCTGGTATATACAGGGACAGGTTGTGTTCAGTGGTAAAGGTTGAGTGAGAACTCACAGTGATGAATAAAAGAATAGGGTAAAGTAGAGGGTATGGTCCAGTGGAATAAAAGGCTGAGTGTGTTCAGGTGAGATATGGTAAAGTTTAGAGATACTGGATATGTCAGGGGATTCTGGTAGTCAATGTAGAGTTTTAGGTGTGGTAGTATGAGATGCTCTTGATATGAGACAGGGAAAGAAGGAAAAAGAAAAGAAAAAAGAAAAAGTGTTGAGGAGAAGAATATATATGGAAGAGAGGGAAGGAAGCTTGTAAAAGGAATAAGGATGAGAGTCAACAAACTGAGAAAAAATAACAAAGCAACGAATCATCCAAACAAACATAGACAAATCAAGGCAATACAAAATGAAAGCAGAGTAAAAACAAATAAAAAAGAACACACACACACAAACAAAACAATAACAACAAAACAACAACAACAAAAACCCTGCTAGTTTGTAAGTACAGAGCTGAGTTTGCCTCTGAGGCCCTTTTGGATCTGCATGGATATTTTCAGCTTTTAAATATCTACTTTCTCTATTAGATATTCTAGTGTGTCTCTGGCATTCTTATTTGCTCTCTCTGTCAGTACAGGCTGAAGTTCTGCTGATGCCTCTCCTACTGCAAGCTTGTGTTTCTAAGCTCTCCACAGGGCCTGTCTGCGTCTCTTTCTCTGCCTTTGCTGGTGGCAATCTAAATACCAGGCATTTTCAGTATGTCTGGAAGGTCTATGCCCTGTGTGCACTGGGTTCTTCCCACACTTCTGTTCCTATCTAATCACTAGAAGGGCAGGTGACTTAGTCTGTTGTTTGTATACGGGCTCCCGCACCCCAGAGGTGCAATTTAACTTACAGATCCCTGCTGCTCTGGCTTCAGTGGGAGTGGTGAGCTGGGTGTCCTTGCCCGCAGGCTTAAGATGGTTGTCCCAGGTATTCTTGATCGCTGTTGATCCTGTGGGGATATGCCACCTGATTATGGTGTGGAGTTCCATAGTTGCTTACTCCACTTCTGGTCGCCGGGTGTGCAGGAGGTGGTGAAGGTCTGGGCGGCTGGCAAAATGGCAGCTGGAGAAATGGTGGTTAGCAAATGGCAGCCATGGGTTCGTGGTGCGCGCTGGCTCCCTTGTTCTCCCTGGGTTCTGTTCAGCTGCTTTCGTGCTTTGTTCACTTTTTTGCTGCTTTTCTTTTCTTTCTTTCCATCAAGAAGCTACTTTTGCGGCAGTTTTCATTCAAGCTCTGTAGTGCAGTTGGTTGTTGCTCCGGCTCTGGAGGGAGCGGTGAGCTGGGGTGGTCCCGTGAGGGCTTACTCTGATTGTATGGAGCGTTCTGGTCACTGTGGAAGGTGTGGGGATGGGCCGACTGGTTAGGATGTGGAGTTCTGGAGTCACTTACTCCATATCTGGTCGCTGGGTCCCCAGAGAGGCTTAATGGCTGCCGCCACTCCGCGGTGAGGTGCCGCTGCCCCTCGGACAGGCGCCTTTGCTCTCCATGGTCATCTTTCTGGGTTCTCTTCAGCTGTATTTCAATTCTTCTTGCTTTGTTTGCTTTTTTGTTGCTTTTTTTCTTCCTTTAAGAAGCTGCTTTTATGGCAGATTTGATTCAAGCTCACAGCTCCTGAGGAGAGGTGTTTTACTCAGATGCCATCTTGGGCTCCTCCTCTTTTTTTTTTTTGTGTGTGTGTGTGTGTTACTGGGGTTTGAACCCAGGGGCATTCTACCTCTTAGCTACACCCCCAGCCCTATTTTTTATTCTTTATTTTGAAACAGGGTCTCACTATGTTGCAGAGTGCCTCACTAGGTAGCTGAGGCTGGCTTCAAACCCAGATCCTCTGGTCTCAGCCTCCCAAATGTTGGGATTGCAAATGTATACCACCATGCCTGGATATATACATATATAGCTATATATTGGCCAAAGAAGAAATGCATCATCAACTACCAACCTACCCCCAAGTGAGAAAAAAAATACATTTCTCTTTCTGCATAGGACAGCATTAGACAGCCTAAGCAAGCCCTAGACTACAATTTTTGTTTCTGGATTTACAGTACAGTTCAGAAACTCACAATAGGAGTTCCATTTGAATTCTTCTGTGTGCCTCATCTTCCATGTGGGGAATCCATTCTTCATCCATTTATCCAAAACTGTAACAAGCAGATATAGAATTCAATATAGCACATGTGTCTACAGCAAATTCAAAAGCGTCTCTCAGCCATTTGTGAGCAACACATAAATAAACAAGGGGTCATTTAAAAATTCATTCTTTTGCACATCTTTCTCTGAAATATTTCTTCCATTGAAGGAAATGGTCCAAAGTGATTATCCATTCAGTAGCACTGTAGTAACTGTGAGAATATGATTGTCATTTCTCTCCCAGAATATCAGTTTTCCCAGGAGAGAGAATCCTTTTGGATTTCTTGATACTATTTTTCTTTTCATGAAACTTGGTTCTTAACCCCTCATTTTTTTATGTGTCTGTACAGAAAGGAGCCACGTGTCTCAAGAACATGCCAATTTGATGGTGCTAGAAATCAGACTTAGTAGGCAAGATGTTTCTTTTGAGTAAGAACTTGTCTGTTTGAGCACTTGGAAAGACAAAGGTAATTCAAAAGAAATGGGAGGCCAACAGAAACCAAAATGTACTGAAAGTTAAATGTTTCATTTAAATGATTGCTGAATTTCAACTTGAAATTCTTCCTTGATGTATCATAAATCAGGTTTTTGCTTCTTGGTTTTGGACATTGTGTATTCAGCTGCTTTGAATGGTGTTGGCTTACTGGAGTCTCACCGGACTACTGCTTGCAGCTACCTTTATAGTGTTGCCAAATGGATGCTGAGATCTGGTTTACATGAAAGGAAATGTGTTTCAGCATAATCACCAATTCATAACTTCAAGAAAAGCGTGGCAGAACTCGCCATTACTCCATGCTTAGATTCTCTCCCTGTACTCTTTATATTGTTAAAAAATGAATACTTCATTAATATCATAAAAACACATACATGTATTGTTGGTCACCTTTTTCTTTAAATCTCAGAGTGTGGGAGATCTTAATAAATGTGTGTGTTAATATTGTCTATGTAAAAAGGAAAGAAGCCATTCTTGGCCATACTGTGGGTTGAAATTAAATTTAAACTCCACAAAGATTGAAAAAGAAAGTTTTTACAAAAATTTTAATATTCTATTTCCTTGGAGCCTAGGAACTTGCAAGTGGAGACATAATTTTTGTTTGCTCTTTTCTTATGTTTTATTTGCTCTTTTCTTATGTTTTTTCACCTAGTGATGCTATTCTTATGAGTGCAAGGTAGGGAAGAAAGGTTTGCAAATGTGATCTGTAATTCAACCTGTGCTCAAAATTTATAGGCTTACCAATCCTATGTGAAAAAATGTGCACACCCAGGATCAATACTTTTCTCTTGGCTTTAGAATGTCAGTTCATCAGAGTATCATCATTTCTTGTCTAAAGCTAGAAAGTGGTAATTAAGAAATATTCATGTTTAGCTGTCATACTTCAACAAGATACTAATGACTTTACCAGCTTTTTGTTATTACTTGACATCATTTGACTTTCCAAGTATATTAGTTGGGAAAAAGAAAGTAACACACAGAGAGAGAAATCTATATTTGCAGTTACTTTCCATTAATTAACTCATTTTCAATCACTCTTTTTTTCAAGAGTCAAAAATTAAGACATCTCTCATTAGTTGATGTTTTGTATACAACTGATGACATTTCTAAATCACTATCCAAGGGATTTTAAGTCCAAATCTCTTTTGCTATTTCCACAATAGGAAGTATTAAGAGGCTACCTCCATCTTGGTACAAACATAAATTATAAAAATAAACATAACAGTTTCTTCTTATGTTTTATCACTTTAATTTTGATGCTCATTCTTTGTCTTCTAATTAAGTATTTGATTAAAACAAATGAAGTAACAAAGCCACAAACCAAGCATTATGATACAAAACTTCCTTGCCTTATGGCATTAACAGTAATTAATATTTTTGAGCTCTAATTACAAATGTCCCTTGCCATCTTCTCCATCAGTGCCTTTGGACAACATATTTGCCACAGTGTGGCAGTACATATGTTAGCAGTCTCCGATCTGTCATGGAAAGTCTGCTTGAAAAGGTGATAATTAAAGTCAATGAAGTGATGAACCTTGAGGCAGGAGTTCAGGGTGTGGAATGTGTCTGGAGTGTCAACGGAGCCAAGAGGTCAACACAGCTGGACCCAGAGCAAAATGGAGAGAAGTTGTAGGAAATTATATCAGATGGTTGGGGCTGGGATTTGGAGACCACATCAAGCTGTATAGACCATGGTCAGAATTTTACATCTTAGTCTGTGCAGAATCTAAAGTCATTGGATATTTATTTCACTCTATTATTTACATATGCATTTATTACTGAAGAGTGGCATTCTCTGACTTATGATTAAAAAGTTTAGTTTGAAGCCCGGCATGGCGATGCACAACTATAATCCATGTATTTGGGAGGCTAAGACAAGAGGATTGCAGGTTCAAGGCCAGCTCCAGCAACTTAGCCCCCCAGAAACATAATGAGACTCTGTTTCAAAACAAAAAAAAGGAAAACAGAGCTGGAAGTTTAACTCAGAGGTGGAATGCCCCTCGGTTCAATCCTCAGTACAAAAAAAAAAATTAGTTTGGGTATTGTTGTAAAAGAGATACCACAGTACAGCAAGGCTGGTAAACAAAGGAACTTTTATTATCATGTAGGAGATTATGGTTGCTTCTCCTTAGCTGATACAAGGGAGGTAGAAGAAAAGCACTCCAATACTGTTTCAACAGAAAGGACAAATGAGATGAATAATAGTACTAAATTTAACAAATTATTTTCATTACAGATATATTTCACATCTATGGTTAAATTTATTCCCAGGTGTTTTTGTTTTGTAGCTATTGTAATTTAGATTTTTTTCTCTTGAATTCATTTTTAGATACTTCATAGTTAGTGTATAGAAATGCTACTGAGTTTTGTGTGCTGATTTTTGAATCTTGAAATTTTACCAAATTCATTTATTCATTCTTAAAGGGTTTTGGCGGATTCCTTAGGGTTTTTTATGTAAAAGTCATATAATCTGCAAATAAGAAAAATTTACTCCTTGCTTTCCAATTTGGATGTTTTTTATTTCATTCTCTTTACTAATTGTTCTGGAGAGGATCACTTGTAATATTTGAGTAGAAATGTGAAAAAAGGGCATGCTGTTTTTGCCTTGATTATAAAGGAAAATGTTTCAAACTATTATTATTATTTGTTTGTTTGTTTGTTACTGGTGATAGAACTCAGACTTGTTCTACCTTTGAGCTACACTCCAGCCCTTTTTATTTTTTATTTTGGAACAGGGTCTAGCTAAGTGTTAGGGTATCTCACTAACTTGCTAAAGCTATCCTTAAACATACAATCATCCTGTCTCAGCCTTCCAAGTACTGGGAGTGTAGACATGCACCATCATACCTTAAATACTTTCAGCTTATACTCACTGATGATGTGGGCCATGGGTTTGTTACATGTGGCCTTTGTTGCACCTTCCTTTCATGCTTAATTTATTGAGATATTTTATTAAAAAGTGTTGAATTTTGTCAAATACTTTTTCTGCATCTTTTAAAACACTCATATGGTTTTGGTCTTTATTTTTTAATGTGATGTATCATATTTGCTGATTTACATATGTTGACCCATCCTTGCAACCCAGGGATAAGTGCCACTTGATCCTGGTGAATAAACATTGTAATGTTAATAGTTAATGTTTATTGCTATTGAATTTAGTTTGCTGGTTGAGAATTTTTTCATCTATATTAATCAGAGATATTGGCTTGTAGTTTCATTTTTGTAGTGTATTTATCTGGCTTCAATATCAGGGTAATGCTAGCCTCACAAAATGAATTTGGAAGTATTCTCTCCTATTAACTTTTAAGAAAAGTTTGAAAAGTGTTGAAACAATTGGAATTAGTTCTTAGAATGTGTGGAAAAAATTCAGCAATAGAGCCATCAAGTTCTGGGCTTTTCTTTGATGAGAGAACTTTTATTACTGATTCAGTCTTTTTTCTAGTTAATTGGTCTGTTAAAATTTGTTTCTTCATAATTTAGTCTTGGCTGATTTTTTGCATCAAATAATTTACTCATTTATCAGAATAAACCCAAGTCTTCATTTTCAAAGGATAGTTTTTCTGGGTATAATAGTTTAGGTGGAAATTTTTGTTTGTTTGTTTTGGTTTTTTTAACAATTTATTATCCCACTCTTTTCTGGTCTGTAAAGTTCCTGCTGAAAAGTATAATACTAGCTATATTAGAATGCCCTATTTTATCTGTTTCTTTTCCCTTGGTGTTTTTAGAATCCTCTTTCTGATCTTTGCTAATTTTTTATGGTATTTTGAGGGTATTCTTATTTAAATTAAATCTAATTAGAGATCTTTGATCTTCCTGTATGTGGATATTGAAATTTTTCTCCATTGAAAGTTTCCTGCCATTATGTCTTAAAATAGGGTTTTCATTTATTTATCTTTCTCTAGTCTCCTCTTTTAACACCAGTGTCTCAAATATGTTTTTCTTTTGATGCTGTCCCAGAAATCTCATAAACTATCTTTCTTTCTTTTCTTTTTCTTCTCGGCCTATGTATTTATAAGTAACCCGTCTAAATTTCCAGGATTCTTTCTTCTGCTGGTAAGTTCTAATATTGACACTGTCTATTGGATTTTTCAATTTTGTTCAATGAATTATTCAACTTTAAGATTTCCGTTTGATTGTTTTTAACTCTTTTGGTCTCTCCTACATTTTTTGTTCTTTTGCTCATTTTTCTCATTCTATTGAATCATTTCTGTTTTTTCTTGATGTTCACTTAGCTATCTTGAGAAGGTTATTTGGAAGTCCTTGTCTATAGGTTCATAAGTCTTCATTACTTTATGGTGGTTGCTGGAATCTTATTTTGTCTGTTTGGTGATGTCGTGTTTCCCTGATTTTCCTTGACTCCTGTGAGCATGTGTCACTGTGTATTTGAAGAAGTAGGTACTTATTCCAGTATCCAAAGACAGGCTTTTTCTTAGAAGTTCCAGTGTCAGGCTCAGAGCTGGGGAAGCCATAATTGATGCAGTACTGCCCTAAGCCTGGAGCCCACTACAGCAGGCACAATACTGAGACAGGCCAGAAGTCCAGAGTAGATGCAACTGGTGTGTGCCAGAACCCAGCTAATTCCTACATGATGCTGAGGGTTACCCAGGGTTTTAGGCTGCTGTTGTTAGCTCAATAGTGATGTTGCCCAGTGATTAAATTGGATGTACAAGCCTGGAGCCTGGGGCTGAGAGATTCCATCAGTACTAATGTTGGTCTAGAATCTCAGTCCATAGGTATTACCCTAGAATATGGGACCATAGAGGTTTTTACAGTACTAGTTGTTTTCTGTGGTGAGCATTGAAATATTTTCATAGCAATATAGTTTATCATAATAAAAATTAGAAAAATGCTGTCCATTATTATAGGTTTTATAAGACTATAGAATAAAATATAGTTTTAAATATGAAAACAAATACATGAGAAAATATCCATAAAATAATAATTTTAAGTGGAAATAAATTAAACCAAATAGCAACTGTAACATCCTTGTATCTTTAAGGATATATATCCTTAAGATTTCTCTCTCTCTCTCTCTCTCTCTCCGTCCATATATATATAGAGATAGATAGATAGATAGATAGATAGATAGATAGATAGATAGATATATCTATATCTATCTATATATATATATCCATATATATCATATATATATATCTTATATATATATGGAGATAGATATGTAAGATATATATATATGATAAGATATATATATATAAGATATATAAGATATATAGATATATCTATCTATCTTAAGGATATGCACATAAATTTAATGGTAGCTGTGCCAAGTAAATGAAGTCATGAGTGATTTGTGTTTTCCTTTTTTCTTGGCATTCCTTTTATATTTGTCTCCTCTAAAGACCTGTTACTTTTATATAATCAGTGTGAGTCATAATAATCGTATGAGAGAATTGTGTGTAGTCTCACTGACATTTGAAAAACACCACAAGGTTTTAATTATCAGGAGCATTTGCTATAGCATTGGAATTCCATTTGTAAGATGTAGCCTGTCTGTACTGGTTATCATCTGCATCATCATTTTTTAAAAGTAGCATTTGTTTTGATCTCATTTGTTTTTGTTTGTTTGATTTTTTGAGATGAAATTTTGATGTGTTTCCCAGGCTGATCTTGAAGTCCTGGGCTCAAGCAATCCTCCTTCCTCATATTTCTGAGCAGCTGGGACTACACATGTGTGTGCACCACTAAGACCTGCTGTGCTGTACCTCCTTGAAAAACATCTGTATTGGAGTTTGGCTAAGAACATCTATAGCTAGGCACTGCCAGATTTTATGTTAATAAAGTAAACTTTAGTAACTTAACTCAACTATAGCTAAATAGGAATAGCTGGTGATTTCAGCCTTGATTTTTTTTAAGAGATTCTGAGGTAGATTTTTTCTTTTTTCTTTTTTTTTTTTTTTTGGCATAACTCAGTGTTGTTTCTGTTTCTGCATCAGGACAAATTAAGTCATAATACTGAAATTCAAATATTTATAGCTCAACAAATTTTGAATGGGGCTCATAACAGAAAATGGAAAATAGAAACAAAGAAAAGAAGAAGCAACATCTAGTTGAGGGATGGGGCAGCAGTCATCATTGAGAAACCTTGTCCTTTTCCCAAGCTTGATTGTTGAATCACTTAACACACTGATCCCACTCCTCTTCACTAAAAATTAGGAACAGACACTAAAATCAGACTCATACTGACTGGTTCTGGTCTCTGAAGACTATCTACAATTAACTGCAATCAATCCCATACTATTAGCTACTCTTTTTAAATTCCATGCTGGAAATGTAAGGAAAGGCATACATCACTTTTTAAAATTCCTTATTTAACACATAAGAAAATAGATCAGAAAAGGTACAAAAGTCTTTGTCCTTGTGGCTTTACATTTTAATTCTGTTCACAACACAGAAGCTACATTGCTATTGTACTAAACCTTCCCCTGCTTGGATAGTTATTTCTCTTTGTATCTCTAATTTAGAACTGGGAATGTGAGATCCATTTTTTCTTTCCTTTTTTCTTCTTTCCCTTCCCTTTCCTTCCTTTATCTTCCCTTCCCTTCCTTTCCCTCCCTCCTTCTCTCCCTTCCTTCCTTCCTCAAAATACAATGGATAATCAGAACATCTGACCCCTTGAGGCTGAATCAGCTAGATTGAGAAAGATTCCAAGAAGCTTTTTTCTGTGCCCTCATTCCTCTCTGTGGTTTTCAAAAGCACAAAATATCAAATTCATCATTTTGGTTATGATTATTTATTCCAATAAACTTTCATTTCATATTTGAACATATCTAGATACTCAGATTTTTCAGTATTAAATCTAGTCCTTAGGCACTTAAATTTATATGATTTATGGAACAGATACCATATGAAGCACCTTAAATTTTACACATCTGGATATTGAAAGAATTCCCAATAGATTATTTCATGGTTATATACATTATAAAGCCTTCTCCTTCAAAAATCATATAATACTGGTGCCAAGTGTTATAGAACTTGTTCCTATCTGTATACTTCCTCTGGCTCCTGGTCCTCTGTAGATTGGCATGGTAGACAACAGGAATTACCCAGCTCTACCAAGCATGGGAGGAAGAGAAGCAGGGGGTGAATGTAATGGAGAGGAAGTAAGAATAAATTAATGATTATGGTCAAATGTTCTTAAAATGCATTGCTTTTGCAAATTAATAAATGGACTAATGCATTTAAGGGCCTTTCCCAGCACCTTCCACAGGCCATGTAAGTAAGAGACATAAACTTCATTTTCCCCCTATATAGCCATACATTCATCTTTGCACTCAACAATACAGAAGAATGGAAAAACAGGTTTTGAAGATCAATCAAAATATAAATCCTAAATTGCAAATATTTTATAATGGCATGAAGTTCGACTAGATGCAGGTATCAAGGTACTTGCAAGAGTCCACCTCAAGGCCTTTCCCTTCACTGACTCAGCCATGGAGTCACGTTCCTCCCAGACTCTCATTGCCACATCATCCCCAAACTCCATAGATGCCTATTTTTCTGGTCCTCAGCTGTGTTTCCCCCTCTGGTCTGATTTTCCACATTGCTTGGTAATCCTTGATAGCCCCAATCATTTGACCTGATCTCAGCGGCACTTTTCACTAGCTTACTTTCCCATCACCATACATTTGAATCTTGCCAGTTTAGACAAATTCCCAAAGTTTCTAGCAGAGTGTGGCCAAATATCCTCTTGCAGTGTTCAGTTATAATCACTTCTTAGAAGGAATTAAAAATTCCTGTTTTGCTTAAATTTTCTTATTTTGTTCAGTCTTCTCACACTAAAGTTCCTGAACTGAAACTGGTAAACTTCAGCTTTAGTTTCTTGATTCTCTTCCTTAAAAGAGAGATTTGGCTGATGCTTCCCATATTTCTTGGTCTAGATTTTTAGGGACTTGTGGATCTGAACCAAAGCTCCCAACATTTCTCCCTGTCCAAGGTTCATTATGTAGAACAGGGTGAAGAGCACGAGGTAAAGAGCTCTCAGCAATGAGGAAGGGTATGAGTGCCAAGCTCTGGTTATTTAGTCATGGCCTTTTAAAAATGTAAATTGATTCTTCCTAGCAAGGTGAGGTCGACAGTAACAACAACACTATGGTAGAAATATGTGTAAATAACTTAGCTGAAGTTATTATCTCTTAGTCAGAAAATAATTAATACAACCCCAAGGACACAATGTGGCTTACCTGGCACAGAAGCAATAAGAACTTAATCCTTCCTTTGGAATTAGAGACCCAAAGAAGCAGATTCTTTCATGTCATTGGAAAATGTAGCCTGTATATGAAAATAGGCACACCCAACAACTTTCTGAAATTATTATGTCATCTGAGAACACATGCATACGCTCTTGCTTTCTTTAAGGATGCTGATAAAAGACTTAAGATGCATGATTAATAGCCTTCTATCTCAGGTAATCCTAATTTCTGCATTGTTTATTCAGGAAATTGTCTTTTTTACCATGTATAAAGAGCATTTATAAGAACACAGAGTTGGAGGATGTTCAATAGATTTATTTTTCATCCCTTTAGTACAAATCTGTCTTTCCCAGAAGCTCCAACATCTCTGAGCTTACACATTTATTTTTTCAACACCTTTTTTAAAGGAAATGCCAGAACATATGTTAATTATAACTAAGTGGACTCTGAGGTAATGGTCAGTCTGTGTTGATGGTTTAAGATTATGTTCTGTGAAATATAAAATTCCATCTATTGAATTTCCTGAAAGCAAATGAACTGATCACACAATTTTCCAGCTCTTAGGGTTGGTTTCCACCTAAATAGTATCTAGGAAGAATTAGATGTCCTGTAATATAAAATAGTCAATGCTATTTTATATCTGAGTAATCAGTAGCAGGCAGAAGAGAAAACAAACAGACAAAGAACCATGTGATAAGAGGTTATATAATAATATATCTTGTTCCAGAAGATATAAATCACACAACACCCATGCCATTTTATGGGTTAGAGTCCTTGAAATATAGCAGGAAGGATAGCCTTTGGAATCATATAATTCTATCACTATTCATATCACTTAGAGTAGTTTGAACTAACTGCCTCTTGTTTAACAAGAGAATGACAGGAATATCAGAAAATTGTGGAATAGATAAAGCACAACAAGACAGTGTTTGGTATAAAATCCTGACATTTGACATTCATTCAATAAAGGCTAGCTATCATTTTTGTTTTGTTTTGTTTTTTGTTTTTTTGTTTTTCCACCTCCTCTGAAAACTAGGGGATACTTGCTTGTGTATAGATTTTTAATGAGGACTTCAAAACATCCAATTTGTAATAAGCTTAAAACAATGCCTTGTACGTATGTGAACAGACAGTAGAATCTCTTCTTTATTCATTCATTTCATTCACTGCTCTTCAAAGCACTGTGGGTTTGTTGAGTACAGAGACCGCATGTTCATCTCTATTTCCCAAGCCTAGCACAGTACTTGAAACAAAGCTACCAAGTGCTGAGTGCATGAACAATTCCACTGCTATTATTAAAATCACCACCTAACAGTAAATTGTTAACTATGTGACACAAAAAGGAATAAAAGTTAACTATGTGACACAAAAGGAAAATGACAAATAAGCTACAGTAAAAAACAGATCCAAAGCTTGAAAGCAAGCATCAATGGAACACAAATGCTTGTATAGATATGACTGACCAGCCATTTATATGGGGTTCAAGTTAAATGAAAACCTGATCAGAACCAAATGTGAGGGTTGAAATAATCTTACTTATTTTTAAAATATTGGAAGCCCCACATTTCTACCCTTTAAAATGATTGTAAACCATAAGGATCATAACGTCATTTTGAAGAGAAGGTTTCCTTACTAATAATCTTAAGTGAGTCATCCTATGAGTTTTTTGCATAATGAGTGTTACAGATATTGAAATGTAAAATAAAAGGCAGTAAGGCACACCTACATGTTGTTTCTAGTTTGGGCTGATAATTTTATACAGTCAGCTAGTATTGCTATGATATTGCCATATAACCTGTGGTTTGAGATTTCCTGATAATATCAACTCTTTATTTGTTTTTCTCAAATTGCTGAATAGATAGGGTAACTGCTACTTTTTCCCCCTAAAATTAGGATGTGACATTGAAGGGACGCATAGTGGGCACCTTTTGCATTTTAGAATGTATGCTTTGCTGGAACAGAAGGAATATGATCACCATAATGGAAATGCTTCACTAATGGCTCATTAAACCTGGAAAGTGTGCATACAGGGGAAAAATCTTTGCATATGTTTTCAAGTGACTGGAAGCATCAAAAGCCTATATGTATAAAAAAGAAAGGATAGTATACTTTACATAAAAATGTCTTGCTTCTGGAAGAATACTGTTCAATCAATGAGCTTGAGAGCAAGATTCTGTGAGAGAAGGCAATTTGGTGATGTAATTGATGAATCCTGTGAGTTTTTATTTATTTACTTACTTACTAATCTGTCTTGAATTTTCATGTTGATTCTTTGTATTTTTATGTGAAATTCATTAATTGATTGATATTTCCTCTGATGATGTTTTATTGCTCACAAGAAAAATCCTTCTCTAGTCAAAGTTCACAGGCACACACTTGTGTTATCTTCTAAAATTTTTAAATGTCACTTATAGATAGAACTTTACTTCACTCAAAATTATTTTAGCATAAGGTTTAGCTTTACTTTTTTCTTCTGTCTATGCCCAACTGGATTTATTGAATAGTGTGTGACTTCTTTGCTGGTTTGTAATGTCATTTGAACCAGCACAGGTCCGAACATAGTGAAGATAGTTGCCAACCTTTTGCAGGAGGGAATGAAATGGAGATATTGAAATTCTGAATAGCTTAACCTTTATTGAGAATTCTTCCAATTTTTTTTTTGAGGTACAGGGTATTGAACTCCTCAGGGACATTCTACCTCCAAACTACACCCCCAGCCCTATTTTTTATTCTTTATTTTGAAACAGGGTCTCACTAAGTTGTGGAATGCCTCACTAGGTAGCTGAGGCTGGCCACGAACCCAGATCCTCTGGTCTCAGCCTCCCAAATGCTGGGATTACAAGCATGTGCCACCACGCCCGGCTCCATAAAGCCCTTTCTAAAGATATCAGCTTGATTCTCTCCATCCCTTTGAAATAGTTTGTATACTCTTGTTTACTCCCCACCTTTCTTGACTTTTCCCCTTGAATCTGAGGATATACCCTAGTTCTACTGTGGATGTAAGAAAAAAAGCACTTTCACATTTCATTTCATCAGAGTTTATAGCCAATCCTAAACTGCAATCTGAAATAACCACCCTACTCTAATTATTCTGGCAAAAAGAAAAAAAAAAGAATAAATTTGAATTAAGAAAAATTATCAGAAATTATCCAATATTATAAATACTGGATATTTTAAAATATTTAAATATTTGTAATATTACAGCTTTATCAAATACTATAAATTTATTTCTTTTTGACTCAGAACAATTTCTAGTACTTCCCCTCTGGAGTCACTGGCTTCTCTGTAATAATATCTCTATGAAGGAATGAAGAAGTACAAATCTCCTTCTCGTAACCAACTCAGTGGTTGATATTCTAGATGAACTTTTTAAAGGATTATTCCATTTGTTGTAAATATAAATAGAACCATAGGATAAATGAATTTGTAAGAGTAATGAAAGAAAAAAACACAGGAGCATCATTTCATACAAACACTGAACCCAAGTCAATTTGGTTATATGCCCACTATTTCAGTCAGCATTCTCACTGCTATGACCCGAAAAACCTTACCACATAACTTAGAGGAATGAAGATTTACTTTCTCACAGTTCTGAAGACTTCAGGGGCTCAATTGAGGTCAGGCTGGTTACATCAGTGGAGCTTAGGGCATGGTGGAAGAAGACTGAAAGAAAGAGAAAACAAGTAATCTGTTTTCACATCATAGAGGCCTGAAGCAAGCAAGGAGATTCAAGGTCACAAGCACATTCCCCAGGACCACACCCTCAGGGCCTTACCTCCTCCAGCACACCCCAGCTGCCTAGGTTACCACCCAGTAAATCTGTCACAATGGATTTATCCATTGATGAGAAGAGCACTCGTGATTTAATCATATCACCTCTGAACATCAACGCATGAGTTCTTTCAGGGGACATTCTATGTGTAACTATAACACACACTGAGAGCAAAGGAGGAAAGAGACATATATCTATTTAAAGCACTAGAGATCATCTCGCCCTCCATTCCACCCTGTTAGAGTGTATCTACTCCATTCTGTAGAAACGTACCCCAAACAAAAAATGTAATAAAGTCTGGAAAACTCATTGCAAAGTATGCACAAAAGTAATGGATGAAAACAAACAATGGCTTTGAAGTTTTCCAGACCATAAATAAGAAGATAAGTTTTGTTGCTTAGGTAGCCAGGTAAGAAGGGAATGGTAGTGTCAATGCCATTCTTGGTGTAGACAATGAAAGACTGAGAGCTAAAGAAAATCAATTAAATAGAAAAATTACTAAAGAGTGATAGATTTCTACCTATGCATAGAAAGCCATATACATAGCCATATATATGGCTTAATGAAAAAAAATATATATATATATTTACATGTGGTTTAATAAAACTATCAAGAATGATTTGTATATGCATCGTTTATACTTAGGCATGGCCATTAGAATTCTGTCAAAATGAAAGATACAACTTCACTGTATAAGCATATTTTTGACATTTTCTTCATTTGGCTCCTACTACATGAAGCTGCCAGAAAAGAATTAGGGAGGAATCAAAAGCTAGCAGCTGCTGGGTCTCTAACATGTGCTGAAAGAGTTTTGCATACTTAACACATTAAGGTTCAGCCCACCTGGTGGAGCATAGGGATGGAAGCACTTCATTGAGAAAATGCCATTTGATCTTTCTCCAGAAATGCAAGCAGAAATTATGCAGATGGATGAAGGAGCTGAGCAAAAACATGTTAGGTGACATTCTTTTGTTGTTAAACATTGTGTACAAAACACAGGAGAAAATGGTGTATCTAAATTTTTTTTAATTACATACTGATGCTCTTTTTCCTTCACAACATATTTCCATGTAATTTATGTTTCCTTAGTTATTTCATCATATATATATATATTTCATCTATATATGTTAGATGAAAATTAATGATACATATTTATATAATGAAAATTAAGTGTATGTATGTATATTTTCATCTAATATTCAATCAGTATACTATTTCCTGGAACTTAGTAGATAGTCAATTAAAATTAATTGAATAAATGAATGAAAATAAAATATTTCTCTTCATTAGTCTTCTTATTTTAAGCTTAAATTTAGAAATTCACTCCTCATTATTTTTCCTAGGTTAACTCCACACTAATACGATTTCTTTTTTCCATCATATTTTGTGTCTTTCCCCATGATTCCTACCACTCTTTGAGTTAGGACCCTGACTTTTATAACCTATAAAGAGAAAAAGGCTCAGATCTTTCTCTTATTGCTATGACTCTGCTCAAAGTCGATATACAATCCAGAGTTGAGATAATAATGCAGAGATATTTTTAAAAAAGAAATAAAGAAGATCTGACATCACATTCCAGGCTGGGTGTAAAACTGGGCTATCCTAATTGAGGTAAAGCAAAAACTTCAAGAAGGACGAGGTCAGATGCACAGAATACTGGACTCAAATTGTTGAGCTGAGATTAAAGGCTGGAATGATGGGGGATGAAGGTATTCACACTTTGGGAATGTGAGGGCTGTCCTACATGAGAAGAACATGGGGCTCCACGCACGGCTGACATAAGAGCCATTTCTTTTCTTTATCTTCCTGGGTCACAGGTTGCCATCCCTCTGTGAATTATCCTCTTCTCACAACTAGTTAGAGCCATATCACTGTTTTTCTCCTAGAGTAGGTTCTCAGGGATTCAGAATTACATCTCCTCTTGCCCCAGAAGTCTTGCCATCAGCACTCCCTTCCTGCCACACCTGTCTGCCTTAGCTCTCCCTTCCTTTTCTCAGAACACGTTCCTAACTTACACAGACCTCCCTGGAGAAATAAGTTTCTACAGTTCTCTGAAGTATATACATATTATAATATATTTATATGTTTCTACAGTTCTACTCAGGTTCAAAATGGAATCCTTTTCTTTACAAATAGTTATTGTGCTTCCCTTGAACATTCTTATCACTTTGTAGAACTGTTTATATTTTTTCAGTTTGGGCCTGTCATGGGCCCTTGGCAACTGGCTTGAAAGAGAGGCCATTTAGAGATTTTAAAATCTTAGTTGGCAACCTTAGATTTCTCTGTACTTGTCTGTGTGGTGCACCCCTTGATTATTACCATGACCTGTGGCCCTTTCTATAGAGTTCATAGTAGCCATTTGAAATACGGTGCAGCATTCAGAAAAAAATTGCTTTCTCTCTTGTCGATTTCCATTTTTAATGATAAACTTTCATACCAATGCCAATCTTAATATGCTGTATGGAGGAGAGAGGAGTGGGGAGGGAACTGGGGGAAAAGCTCACCAAGTGCTGTGTGCGTGGATGCCACTATCACAATGAACTACATTATGATGAGAGACTATAATGCACCAATAAAAGTACAAAAGGGGTAATTGTAGCACTTAATATCATTTGGTGGGTCTTCAAAAGTTGATCAACAATCTGAGATGCATGGATGAAACGTTTTATGGAAAGATAAGTGTTCTTTATACCATCATAAATAAAAGAAAAATCCTTACCTGTAGGAAAATGTATCATTATTTGTTCAACTTCTCCACAAATCTTTCAGTTCAGTGTTGAAATTTCAGGTAGCCTCAGCTTAATTTTCCTCAAAGTTTGAATGTGAGGATTTGTTTTCCTGCTAACCGTCTGGGTACATCTCCTGGGCCAGCCATGGACACTCTGCCCTTGTAGACCCTCCTTTATTTTTGACCTCTAGCTGTGGTCACGGGGCTCTGGAGCATCATTCACCATGTGTCAGGGTGCCACCCTCACCACACCTTTTGGAGTTTTTCTCCTTTTAAAATGGGCAGCTCTCACTCACTCATGCTCTCTCCACATAGAATGATTGGTGTTCCTCACCATTATTTTAGACAATTACATTTATCATGAGAAATTAATCCTGGAGGAATCAGTGATGCATGTTTTCTGCAAGCCACAGGAATAAAACGATTATTCATTTTCCACTTGATATGAAGTGACCTGTGAACCCACCTACACTTCCATTGCCTGGCTGGCTATAGCAGTGAAGCCTGCTGCTAGTTACTGGCCAGGAGTGACTTCTGCAGGAAGAGACACTGCTGGGACCCACCGAGCAGTGCCTCCTGCATGGGGCCCCTACGTGACAATAATGAATGTGACCGCTGGCGTAGCCATGGGAACCTAAGAAGCTTTTGTCAAGGTGATGTGTCTACCTGTGTGAGGCTCGCAGCAACAACCCCCATGGCTAATATTGGAGAGGCAAATGTAGAACCAGAAGTAAAGAAAACCATGAAAAATAGCATGTTGGTCACTGAGACTCTTCCATGTGTCCACTGAGGCTACATTTCTGTTTCTCTTACATCCTCCACCCTGGAAGTCATCTTCAGTCTGTACCTGCTGTCTACGTGTCCCATTCTGCTATATTATGTGACATCCCATGTGATTCCTCTCCTTGGAGAATTTAATGAGAAATGAAACTACAAATAATGTTGAAATGGTAGAATGACAGGTGGCTGATCTTGCTGAGCTGGGGAGTGCTTCTAATGCTGAGCACAGCCAGGGGACATGGAAGTAGAGATCTGTAAGACACAGGATACAGTTTTCCGCATGCTCATGGTCTGTTAGGAAGTTGCAGCATGAGCTCACCATCTGAGAATGGAAAGTGAATCACTCTCTGGGGAATGGACTAAATTTGAGTCCTGGAATCACCATGGTGCCTGGCATTATAGTGCTTGAATCTGGTACAGACTTGGAGTAAGTAATGAGCTACTTGAAGTCACACAGAGACTTAGGCAAGCACAGAATTCACGTTCATTGCCTTTGTCGGGATTTAAATTGGCTTATACTCTAGTTATGGAGTGGGTATTTATGCAACCTGTTTGGATAAGTCTAAACTACTTATAATTAGGAATCTTTGTTACTCTTAATGAGATTTTATACAATTATTAACTCCATATCATGTTTGTGTTAACAGAAACTTGGTCTTTATTATTGTAGGTTCTTGGAGATAGGGGAATTGTGTCTTAGTTTTTTCTACATGTTTTCAGTGTATCATTTGATCTCCCTGAAACAATATATGCTTGGTGAATAAAGTAGTCATTAACAAGTGAAAGAATGAGTGACTGTGAAACTGTCTTTTGTGGATTTTTTTTCCTTGAACACATCCTGCTGGTATTGCTGACCGTCTGGTTGTCACACATGTACCTGTCAACTTGAGCTAGAATTGGAGTCCAAAAGCCTCCTTCAAACTGAGCAAGAAGAGCCTGAGGTTATGTGGGCTTGAAGGTTTTAAAGGTTAGCAGTAATGTAGTCTTCAGACAGCTGCTTTTGGTAAAAATAAAAATGAGCTAAGAGACAAAACGACTATGGTGCACTGAATGTTAACATTATAGAATTTTTAACTAAGGACATCTTAAAGATAATTGACTTCAACGTTTCAGACTCACCCCCATCTGCTCTCCCTGGATCAGAAGCCATTGAATATTTCAGTATATTTCCAAAATTTAAAAGGTGAGCATGAAAATTGGGTTAATTAGGGACTTTCAGGAGAAACAGAATTAGTGACCTGTGCATGGTAGTTCGTGGGAGTGGGAACCAAGGGCAGGAAAAAGTACCTGATACCTCTCCAAAGGAGAATGGGTGAAAATTCCTTATAAGGAACTGGGCTACCCCAACATTCATGCTGAACTCTTAATATAAAGGGCTCAAATGGAGCAAAAGTTAAAGAATAAAAGGTGGCTGGGAGTTGCTTAAAATGTGTATATTTCCAGTTTTTTTTACGTGACAATTATAAAAATTATTATGAATCACAGTCACGTTTACTTGTTCAAAAAGTACTTCTTTTATCTCCACCAGCATGTTATTTGTTTTTGATTAAGGCAATCAAATGTAACCAGTTTTAGAGAATCTCTGACAGAAGAAAGAAAAAATGCCAAGTGTGTGTGCTGTTCATTTAACTTTCTAATTCTCGATGTGTGTTTTTATGTTCTGCTTCAAGTATTCTGGTGTGGTTTTCTTGTCTTCTTTTGTAAATTTGGCATTAAATAGATTAACATTGTATTCCATCTCAACTTACATCATTCAGAGAATAAAATGTGTGGTCTTAAATTATAAGGCAATTAATTGGAATTTCTCACCAGCCACAATCAGTATAGTACCTAGAGGTATGCGGCCACCCTTCAAACAGGATAGATGAAGTATAAATATCAAAAGGGATGCCACTTTGTTGAAAAGTTGATTGGGTGTTTAATATTTATTTAGATTTTAAAAAATTGTTTCTCTTCGTCCAGAGGCATCTCTGAGCAATTAGAGCATCGCCATCTGAGTTGCTCAGCCTTGGATGTTGTACAGTTTATGAAATCTGAATAGCACAACACAGTAGGGTTCTGATTTGCAAAGAAACAATCAGAAAGCTCATCTTCACAGGCAGGGAGACACTGGTTTATTTATTTCACTGTATTAGGCAAGACAGGATGATTTTTTATGTTGAGTGGTTGCCTGTTGGAAGATTAGAAAATTCTGAGCAAGAGGGCTCTGAACAACAACCTATCCTATTTTACTGATCACCAGCAGCGGAGGCGGCAAATGAGAAAATCCATGAGCTTCATCTTGATTTATTAAGGTCCCGTCTGAAATCCAAATCGGAATTGGAAACTTTCTCCACAGACTCAGCCCACTATTCTCAAATTAAAATCACTTGTTAGTGGTTTTATTTTGAACACTGTCATCTCAATCAGGGACCAGACTTTGGTGAACATTCGCAGAACAATGGAGCCCACTGCAAAGTGTTACTAAAACATGCAACATCTCTCATCCTTGTCACTGAACTAGACGAAGTGTCTGTTTCTGCAGAAGAATAGCCTGCAATTAAGCTTTCCTTTGGGTTGTCTTTAAAAATACTTTGTTTAAATTTGCATTCCTAGATGTCTTAATAGAAGACTAAAATCCTCAAGCAGAGGTGTGGATGTTGAACAGCTTTTCAATAGCAAGTACAGGTGGGCCGACTTCTTAGCTGCAGTCTGCTTATATCCCTGCAGTGAGACTGACCATTGGATAGGAAGATAAACCAGGTGGCCTCCTGTTAATGCTAAGGAACCTTAACCCTGGAACTCAACTCTGTGGAAGAATTTGTTCTTTATGAGTATCAGGAATAGTTTGGGGCAAGGTTTAAGTTTTGAACAAATATTTACTGAATATCCTTTTCATGTACAATAGAGATCCACCAACTCTTTCTTTAAGGGACCAAATATAAATATAGTAGGTTTGATGGGTCAGCCAAGTAGTTATACTCTATGCTCAACTCAACTCTTACAGCATGAAACAGCCAGGACACTACGAGCACAAGTGGGCCTGCCTGGCTGGGCTCCACCAAAAGAAAGCAGGTGACTGGCTGGGTTTGGTCTGGGGCCATAGTTTGCCAATGCCTCCTGTGTAGCCTAGTGCTAGGAACTAGTTGGGAGATGATGTTATGAAAAAAAAAAAAAAAAACAAAAAAACATTGCTACTTTCCTAAAGGAGTTTGTAAAATGTTATGAACCAAATAAGTTGAAGCATACATACTTAAATGATAAATAAACTGTATGAATATTATACAAGACAAGTTGGCATTGTAAATGTCATGTGACTGATGGAGGGGAGAGACTATGTACAGAGGATGGAGAGGTTGATTGTTTAAAGCAGGAAACACTGGGGACACTGGAAAGATATCTGGATGAGCTGGGTGTGGTGGTGCACTCCTGTAACTCCAGTACTTGGGAGGCTGAGACTGGAGGACCACAGGTTTGAGGCCAGCGTGTGGTAACATAGTGAGACCCTGTTTCAAAATAAAAAATGAAATAGAGCTGAAGGGTATAGCTCAGAGGTAGAACACCCCCACGTTCAATCTTGAGTACCACAAATAAAAATAAAAGTATCCAGATGAACGGAGAGCATGCTGTGGAGAAGAATACACGGAGGAACCCAAGTAGAGCTGGGTTCCTCCTTCTATCTCACAGTCTCTGGGCTACTTTACCCTTCTCTAACTTCCAAAACCATATTTGTATCCCAACCTTACAGTGAAGATGCTGAGGCTCTCTGTTTGGATGAATTAGCAGTCAGAACTCACACGTAAGTTTTTCTTATTTCAAATCCCTCAGGCTTTTGAACAATGCCATGCTATAATGCACTCAGACAGTGTGTGCTAAATTGCAGTTTCCTGACTGCTGTGTGCACCAGCTTAACCAAACATAGCTATTTTGTTGTAATAAATAGCCATAGAGGCTGGGAATGTGGGATACAAGCCGATGTTGGAAGATTATGAATGCAAGGATGTTTGAACTCTACGTAGAAAGCAGAAGAGAATCTTTAAAAGTTTTGAATATAGAAGCCGGGCATGGTGATGCACGCTTGTAATCCCAGCATTGGGGAGGCTGAGACCAGAGGATCTGGGTTCACGGCCAGCCTCAGCTACCTAGTGAGGCACTCTGCCTGCAACTTAGTGAGACTCGGTTTCAAAAAATAAAGAATAAAAAATAGGGCTGGGGGTACAGCTCGGAGGTAGAATGCCCCTGAGTTCAATCCCCAGTACTGCAAAAAAAAAAAAAAAGTTTTGAATATAGAATAAGACATTTAAAAGAAGGATTTGGGGAGACAAATCTGCTGAAGTGTTCAGGCTATAGAGAACCATTAGGTAGTGCATAGAGAACCATTACGGAGCTCTTGGCTAAAGTTTGGTCAAAGGAAAAATGATGAAGAAACAATTAGAAAAAGGATGCAAACAGGTAAGTGATATTTCAAAGGAACCATATTTTTGAGTTACAAATGAAGTATCATTTGCATAACTACACACATTGCAATGGTTTTGAGAAACCACCTGCTGGACCAGCAAGCATTTTAGTTTTTCAGGTATCTCTATGGAAATAATGTCATGGTTGTTCAGAGGTAATCCTTTAAAGCAGTTCTGGTTCTCATGTACAATCACTTTTGGTGAATTATGAGCACATGTTCGTTTTGTAGCTGGACTTCACAATTTCTGTTGCGCAGACAGCCTCATGAAGATGACTCATTGAGCCATCCATTTGGGGGCTAGGAAGAGAGACAGTATTTACTTGGGATTGTCATTAGCTCTGTATAAAACTTCTATCCCAGGTCTCATCAATCTTATTCTTATTGTTTCTGGTCTTAGTGTAGCCTGTAGAAATATGAACAGGAATATGTATTCTGATTACCGGAAAGGGAAAATGTCTACTCTTCTATGCATTCTTAAGCAGAAGCACAAGTTGTCTGTGGCTCAAGCTTACATCCCTCACCTGTACAGCTTGTTCCATGCATACACACACTCTTGCATGCAAATTTATATTCCATATAAATGTCTCTTGCCAAGGAGAATTTACCATGACTGACTGGTCAGGGTGGACCAGAATCAGCTCTGGAACCCAGAACCCCTGTGACTTCAGCCTTGATGTTGACTGAGGATCATTGGTTCAAATACTTTTAATAACTTCTGCAACCTGGCCTTACTTTGGGGCCACTCAGTCCAGAGGCGTGTGTGTGTGTGTGTGTGTGTGTGTGTGTGTGTGTGTGTGTGTGTGTATTTTTGAGGTATTGGGGATTGAACTCAAGGTCAAGGACATTCTACCTCCAAACTATACCCTCGCCCTATTTTTTTATTCTCTATTTTGAAACAGGGACTCACTAAGTTGCGGAGGACCTCACTAGGTAGCTGAGGCTGGCTGCGAACCCGGATCCTCTGGTCTCAGCCTCCCAGATGCTGGAATTACAAGCATGTGCCACCACGCCCTGCTATGTGTTTATATTTTTTTAAATCAACTTTGCTAATTTTTGTTCAGGGGAATGATTCTTAGTTCTCTTTATTAAAGAGGACAAGCAAGTCTATTTGGGCAGTGGTAGGTGGGGACAAAAGCCTCCAATTCTCCAGTGCAAATATATTCAGGAAGAGATGATGCCGGATTGCTCATTAGCAGGTGTGAGCCCCAGATCGACCAGAACACACATGGTGACAAACAAAAAACCTTTTTTTAGATGCTTGTCTCAGCAGTGTCTGGATTTAGTATCTACTTCAGTCTAAATCTGTCTTGTGCTACATAGGGTAAAAGAATCTCTTATAAACAATACAGAGTTCTGAGAAATTTTAATTAAGACAAAACATGGTAGGCACAAAATAGTTACCTAGAGATGGAACACACATATCCAGCAGGAAATCCAGGCTTCAGGAGGGTGTATGTGAAATGTCATGCTCTGGATAAGAAACCCACAGCAGTGGATGCCATCTGAGTAGATGGAGTGGGAAGAAAGTTTAATCAACATGTGGAACTGATGTTTATTGATCACGTTTCATGTGTCAAGTGCTTTGCTAACTGTCTTTACTATGAACCCCATTTCACTTAATTCTTATTACAATCCTCTGTGTAATGAATTATCTTAGATGATTTAGGTATGATTTATGCAAAATAAACAATAATATGAGCAACTACTATATGCCAAGCTAAGTGTTTACAGTTTTCATTTGTTAAAACCTCACTGAGTTCTACAAATTTAGCACCATTATTCCCATTTCATAAAGATATTAAATGTCAAAAGAGTGCCAAAATATGAAGGGCAGAGTGACAATTTAAATGCAGGTGTGTTCCTCCTATCTCCTCTCTCTTCCATGTTTTGGAATGAAACTTATCCCTTCTTCCCAGCTTCCTGTGGCTGACTTTGTGGCCCTAAGAAGGTTCTCATTGTTGTTTGGCTGACTGACAGACTTTCAGCAAAAGCTTTGTTCATCCAAAAATGTGTGTGGAATACCCATTGTGTCCTCAACTTGGAAAGGCTTTCTTGTGAGGAGGAAATGCAAAGTCATTCTCGTTCTCACACTCTGGAGTCATAGATGGTAAGTAGAAATAGCTGAGAAAAGTGCCAGGTGAATATGACACGATGCCTTGGTTCATTTCGACGACCAGAATATAACAAAACAACAACAAAAAAAAAACACCTCAGACTGGATGGTTTATACACAACAGAAATGGATTTCCCACAGTTCTTGAGGTTAAAAAGTCCAAGATAGGAGCCAGCATGGTCAGGTGCTCAGGGGGATCCTTCTCTGGTCAGGGTCCTGGGGTAGACTGCCAACTACCTTTTGCATTTTCACACGGGGGAAGGGACAGGGGTCTCCCTTCAGCCAATTGTACAGACAGAAATCTCATTCATGAGGTCTCTGGTCTCATGACTTCATTGTGATTTCAATATGTGAATTGTAGGGATATAAACATTCAAACCATCAGAAGAGGCATATTGGCTATTTCTGTGATGTCTATTGTAGTCCCAAAAGACTCATGTCGTACATTTTCTTTGATGCTATGACTAGGATTATACATTTTAAACCTCATGCCTTTTTCAATATCTGCTATTTTTTTTTTCAACTACTGGGGATTGATCCCAGGGGAATTCTACATCTGAGCTACACCCCCAACCCCTTTTTTCTTCTTTATTTTGAAACAGGGTGTCACTAAGTTGTGGAGGACCTCCCAAGTACTGGGATTACAAATGTGTGCCACCACGCCCACCTCCAATATCTGCTATTTTAACTCCATCTCCACTTGAACTCACTTAATGTATAGACTTGCCATATATACTTGTTAAAAGAGTCTCTGGAAGTTTGAATACTTAATAACCTTACATTAACAAAGATTATAATGTTGAGGAGGGGAAATAGCCTTTATAAAAGGCAAATGAATATCTGCCCCACCATAAATTAGTACACTGCATATTTAAACTCAAGTGGTTGGGCAACAAATTTGAACTTATTTATCCTTTAGTAATCTGAGTAACTTCTATGATACAAACTTTTAGTAATGACATTATATACTAAGCACATTAGCAAATAGCCTAGCCTATCTAGTTCATTGCAAAGAGAATTGTATTTTGGAATTAAAATCCAAAGGGGAAGGATGCTTATCTCCCTAGATTATTATTGTAGTATGAAAGCACAATGTAAGTCACAGAATTTAATATTTTTCTGATACCTTAATTACTATTTATATTCTCAAGTGTGTCACATTCTATGTATAGAATAGAAAACATGACACAAAAGATTTATTACCTGTGTATGAACCTAAATAGCATCAATGGCACATAAAGCTATTGATTTACAGAAACTCTGATGTTGCAGATGTAACTGGCTTTTCCATATTTAAAATAAAAGTACCTCTTCTGCCCTTGTGAGTGGCTAGTGCCACAGAACTTTTCTCCACTGCTAACTGCCTTGGATTACGTTGGTCAGTTCCATATAAACTAGGAGGCAAAATGTCCTTGCTGCATTAGGCAGCATTCAAAGGGCTTTCTGCAAAGAAATTTAATTTTTGAAAACCTTATATTAATGGACTTGAAAGAGTCATTTGGATTAGCATGTAAGAGAAAAGCTGGCTTGCTTCCTTTTCCTGGCTTATCAGTTCTGGGGTTATTGAGACCCATATACCTCTGTCAGACGTACTAGTGTATGCACCTTGCGTTAGTCAAAGCTGAACTGATACAAAAGCAACTCGTCATCTGTAGTTATTTAAATGTAAATTGAAGATTAAAATTAAATTAACAATTCGGTTTCTTCATCACATTGGTGGCATCTCAAGTGCTCGATGCCACACGTGGTTAGCGACAGCTAATAGACAATGCTAACGTGGATAGCGCTTTTTCTTTACCGCTCCCAGTTCTATTGGTTGGTATGACTGTCAGATATAAAGCCCCTTCTTCTTTGCATCTATATTTAGTCAAAAGATAGTAAGAGCAATTACAGCCATTATAGAAGCATTTATTTTAAGATAATTAAAAATTCTAGGAAAATATATCTATATCAGGCTTTCCTGACCCAATCAATGTCATCATGAAAAATATATTCCAAACACCAGCTGTGAGAGGCTTTAGGAAAAATCAAATCCTCATTTAAAAGGCATGGTGGTGTACACATGTCGTCCCAGCTACTAGGAAGGCTGAGGCAGGAGGATTGCTTAAGCTTGTCCTGGATGACATAGTTAACCCCCGTCTTAAAAAGAAAATTTAAAAAAGCATAATATTTGAGTACTGATAGCTTAATAAAAGCTAAGGCTAATATTTATGGCAGTCTGAATGGTTGACATGGTGAGTTAATTTCCTGGTGTTCTTTCTGTCTTTGTCCCAGTTGGCATCATCATTCATATACTCCAACTGAATTTCCAAGGCAAGGGAACCTCCTCTTCCATGAAGCAGTTGTCATAACCCCATCCTCCTTGCCACAAATATGGGTTCATGAACCTAAGTTTAACTCAGGCCCCAGTCTGACCATGAGTTTCCTTCCTCCTGTTCTGCCAGGTGATACCTGGGTGGGAAAGGCCTGATTAGATTTAAACAGAGTAAAGTTAGAAATTTTGTTTTGTGATGTGGGAGATCAATTTTCACTTTCTCTGGACCTTGTGGTACTTGAACAGAGGCCCAGAATCACTGTAGTCATTTTGCTACCATGAAAAATGCAATCTGAAGGTGGAGACATTTGGAGCAAGACAGGAGATGAGAACATCATAGAAAAAATGAGTTTGGTCCTGATACAAAGCTTCCCATGGAGTCTCTGTCACCACTGAGTTTTTGCCTTAATCACAGGAGTTATATTTTCAATTAGGCTTTCTGCTGTGCAAAGCCAAAATCGCTCTGATATTCTTAGATATTTGAATGCTTAATAGGCAAAATGATCTCCTTACAGATGGATAATCAAAAGTATCATTTGAATTGTCTTAAGATTAAGTTTAGGAAAAGTAGATTGGTTTGATTACATTTAAACACTAACCTGTATTTTTTAAAAGTAGACTTACTCTAAAAATCAGGAATAGACAGTATTATTCACCTGAAAGACTTCTGTTAGTGTGATAAATGGTGGTTTGGAGTTTCTGGTTCAGGAGAGAACTGGAGACTTTTTGGATGATATCTGGAAGGTGGACTGTAGTGGATTCACAAAGAGAGATAGCCCAGAGTGAATTAAGTGACTCAGAATCCACACACGTGTGAACTAAAACTCCTCTCTATATGAGGGCAACACAGAGGACAAGAGAATCAGCAGGGGAGTGTAACCAGGGCCCTAGGGGAAAAAAACTAGAGCAGCTATTAAGGTCTTTCTCCTCCAACCACACACACACACACACACACACACACACACACACACACACACACACACAGAGGTAGCAACAGAGGTGATGGATTTCAAGATGATACCAGTAGTAATATCCCCCTTTGTCAAAATTAGGAAACCTTTATTTTAAGATAGTGAAGCATGCATTAGGAATCCTGAGTCTTCCTAAGTGAACTTTTTATGGCCTTTATTGAGCATATGTACTAATAAATAGAAGTTCAAAATGGTCTTTGAAGATAAATGGTAAAAAGAAAAGAAATAAAAATAATGTTTTCATCACAAAGTCTCAGAGATGGGTGGAGAACATACAGGGGATGATAGTGTGAGATAAATTTCTTACCTTTCATGGCACAGAGCCGTGCACTTAAAGTCTAATGGGGATCAGGTGAAAAATCTGTAGGTAACTTCTTAGGCAGCATTATAGACACAACCAGTAGAAAATCTGAAAGCAGGAACCCTTAAAATGCAATTTAAAGTATTCTGCCAACTTTGTTGGAGATTTATTAGTTCAAGCAGAGAATTAACCTAGAAAAAAATCACAAAGGCCAGGGAAAAGGGAACTATGTTTTATGACTCAGTGAAAAATCTTGCACGGAGAAATGAAAATAGAATAATGCTTCAATTATACTTCTTTCTTGGTATTCATGCCACTTACTCACGCAGACTTAGCAGGAAGCAAAGAGGCAAGATATGGTGGGTAGCTGTCCATAGATGAAGTTCCCTGGAGAATGAACAGAAAAGGGGAAGAATAAATATGATTGTAGTAATCTATTCAGCTCACAGTTCCAGAGTTCAGGGGGAAGTGGAAAGATACAACAGTAGAGAGTGACCTTACATGGAATGGCTTCCATGGTTCCAAAGATTCCCTGGAAGAGTTTGCTGTCTTTGACATCTATTAGTCTTTTGGGTCACAGATGAGCAATAGAACCTACTGTGAAAGATGATGAAAAAGACAATGTTGAGAACAAAGCTAAGATGTTGGAGTACATAGTCCTAGGAGACAAGTTCTTTCTCCTTAGTCGATTTTTTTTTCAATAAACTCTTAAGATAATACACATGGCAGAACTGGCAGCTGAAGTGCATTGAATGTTCTCATAGATTATATATTTTACATGTTTAAATGTTTACATATGTTCCCCTATTTATTTTGGTGAGCAAGCAAAACTTGCAGTGGTTTTCAAGGATATTCCTTTGCCTTGGCCAGAGTTTGGGAGTTTTAAAAGCTCAAATGCGTGATTCTGTGAAACTGTGTGGGGTTGATGTTGATGTGGAAGGGAGATAAGTAAATAAAAGTTCAGGATATAAGTCTGTGTAGAACCGCACGCATGGGGTATTTTTTTTCTTCTCTTTTAGTAAGGGATTGAACACAGTGCAAAGAAATTGAGTTTTTTACAAAGATAAGATAGGAGTAAGTATAGAAAAAGGTTCTAAGTGACTTAAGGCACTGAAGCAAAACATACATTCCCTTCGCTGTTTTCATCCTGTAAAAGAACATCTCAGACCAGCCTACTGGTGGTAGACAGGAGTTTGTTACAGCTCACCAACCTATTGTTTTATACTTTACTTCTTTCAGTTAAGGAACTGAGGATATTTCTGAACAATTTGACTGCTAAAAAATTTCGAAGCTGGATAGGTGTGGTGGCACATGCTGGTCATCCCAGTACTTGGAAGGATAAGCAGCAGGATCTCAGGTTCGAGTCCAGGTCAGCAACTTAGCTCAGAGGTAGAATGCCCCTGGGTTCAATCCCCTCCCTGCTACCCTACACTTCAGTTGTCTTTGCGATACTGAAGGAGACCTGTTGTGTGAGAGGTTTTCCATTTCAGCACTCTGCTGAAAGGATAGTGCTGGTCCATTGTTTCAGCAAAGCAAGGTCATGATGAAGGTCATAGGCAATGAACCTGATCATCAACCCATCCCTGTACCAGTCTGTACATTGAGGGCACAAGCTGACTGTCACCAGTCCAAGAATCCTCCATAAGGACACTAGGGAAGTCAGTCCTGTTTCCAGACATGGGTTTTCAAGAGCTTAATTAAAGGGGGAGAAGGGATGGAGTTTTTCCCCAGACAAAATAATAATTCCAGACTACATGGTCTTCAAAGTTCTTTCTGTGTAAGATATAAGGCACTGTGATTCTAACATCACCCTTGGGAGCACACATAAAAAGTTTTAAAATAATGAGTTTTTCAGTCTTCAGTGTGAATAATAGATACATATGTATAATTAACTCAAAATTTGCAAATTCATTAAATATATATCTATTGAATAAATATTGCATGCTAATCTTTGAATACTTCAAAATAAACAAGAAAGTATCCAACTTTTCAAAGAGCCCTGAGTCAGTTTGGGAAAACAAACAAGGAAAAGTAAATTGCCCCCATATTATTAAATCAAGAGTGTGAAAAAAATTGTTGGAATAAAAAGATGGAAGGATCACCCCAAAGATGTTGATATTTTGACTGAAGTTGATATTTGTGTTTTAAATATACCCTGCCAAAGTTCTGAAGATCCCATTTTCTTATTGGTTTATTGATGCACACAAAACATCAATGCCCATTTTTTCCAACTCTCATGGTTTCCAAGTCACACCAAAGGTCTCAACAATTCAATGACAAGAGTGGTCAAGATGTGAAGACCTCCTTATTCTTCTGTTTTCCCACTTGTCTCCCTTCTGAATACCATCCAGTATGCGTAAATTATATAAATTTTAAATTCCTTTCCACAGCCAATTCCCTATTTGTCTGGCCTATTCTTGTACTATGCAGTCTAGAGATGTTTCAGTCAGTGTTCTCATGGTTGTTACCCCAAATACCTGACGACCACAACATAGAGGGGGGAATACTTATTTGCTCACAGTTCTGGAGTTTTCAGTTCATGTTAGGCCAAGTCAGGGCTGCAGAGATCAGGACATGACAGAGGAAAGGAGGGAGAAAGAGAGAGAGAGAGAGAGAGAGAGAGAGAGAGAGAGAGAGAGAGAGAGAGAGAGAGAATGAGGAGAAGGGGTAAGGGAGATATATATGTATATATATCTGTATATATATATATACAGTCCCCAAAGCCATGCCCCAATTAACCTACCTCCTAAAGTCACATGTACCTGCCTACCTTACCAACCAATAAATCCATTCATCCATCAATAGATGTATCTACTGATGAAATTAGGACCCTCATGATTCAATTATTTCATCTGTGAGCTGTGTGTGCATGCATGTGTGTGTACATGCACGCATTACTAGGTATGGAATCTGGAAGCATTCTACCTCTGACCTACACTATCAGCCCTTTTTATTTTGAAATAGAGTCTCACTAAGTTGCTGAATGTCTCACTATATTCCCCTCCCTTCCTGTCTCATCTTCCCAAGTACTGAGATTGTAGGCACATGCCACCATGCCCTGTATCTGAACCTTTTTTTTTTTTTTTTTTTGCATTGTCAGTACATGAGCTCTTCCTGAGAATATTCTACATCTAAATCATAACAAGTCATATTGGCAGTCTTTCACTTCTTCAAACTGAGATCATTGTCTTGTTTTGTACTTGATTTTCCCTCTTGTTGAATACACCCTGAATCTTGTATGCTGGCTCCTTGTCATTCTCAGGCCCCTTGTCACTACCTTGTCTTCTGAGAGGGCACTATACTAATATCCAAACTAAATAACAATGCCCTTGATCACACTTCATGTGGGTATTCCCATGACTACAATTTATGGTCTTCAAAACCTTACTCTTAGTCTGAAACTATTCTATATGTTTATCATTTATATCCTCCTCTTAAAATAAATTCCATGAAGATGAAGCTCTTTTCTCTCCTCTTCAACAAGTACCTCTAATATTCTCTGTGCAGTGTCAATCCATGAAAATTTTTTAATACATTTTTTTCTTGGAGGAGAAAATAATTCTGGCTCCCATTCCTTATTAATAGGGACAAGTAAAATGTACCTAAGTATTTTTATTTGTTGGGTACCAAGATACATTTGTAAAAGAAAGAAAAAAATGTCCATGTTAGCCAAAAACTCAGTGTTACTAACTCCTTATAGTTAGACTTTGATAGAGAATAGTAAAATAGAAGAGACAGGAAGGGTTTGCCCCTAGAACTTTGGTGTTAGGGTTTGGCTTTAGAATACCCTGCTAGACCTCACGGAGACAAGGCAGCCATGGCAGAGGCAGGCTTTGGTTGCTGAGGAGGGGTGTGGCCTTGGGAATTACATATGGCCCCTTCTCTGCTTGCTCTCCCTTGCTTCCAGCTTCTGCGTTATGAGAGCAGAACTTCTCTCTGCTTCCCACACCATGACCTGAGCTCCTCAGATTTCACTGGTCTCACATGGAGTAAACCCCTGAAATCTCCAGAACTGTGAGCAAATAAGTCTTCTTTTCTCTCAGTTGTGGTGGTCAAGTTTTTTCAGATTACAGCAGTGACAGGGCAGATTGAAATTCATAGGAAGGAATGCAGTCCTTCCAAAAAAATTAGTTTCTCACTTCTGGCCCAGCTCCAGGTGTCCTTGGTGCTATTCCAGTCTCTGCCTCCATCTTCACAAGGACTTCTCTTCTCTGTGTCTTCTCTTTTGTCCTCTATGAGAACATCTGTCATTGGATTTGGGGTCTACCTGGGTAATACAGGTTGATCTCAGTTGAAGATCCTTAACTTTATTATATCTCCAATGATTCATTTTTCAAATAAAAAGGTTTGGGGATTAGAAATTGGAATATCTCTTTGAGAACCAGTGTTCGACTCATCATAGCAAGTGAGACTAGCAACCAGTTCTCTTAATTCAATGTGTAGGGTTTGATTAGAACTCTGTGAATTTCCTCAGACAAATTGGTGATGAAGTGCCTGTA
>PVLC010011060.1:0-48271 GCA_004027655.1 Graphiurus murinus
TTTTTTTTTTTTTTTGCGGTACTGGGGATTGAACTCAGGGGCATTCTACCTCCGAGCTACACCCCCAGCCCTATTTTTTTATTCTTTATTTTGAAACCGAGTCTCACTAAGTTCCGGAGTGCCTCACTAGGTAGCTGAGGCTGGCCGCGAACCCGGATCCTCTGGTCTCAGCCTCCCGAATGCTGGGATTACAAGCGTGTGCCACCACGCCCGGCTATTCTTTATTTTGAAACAGTGTCTCACTAAGTTGCAGAGGGCCTCTCTAAGTAGCTGAGGCTGGCCGCGAACCCAGATCCTCCGGTCTCAGCCTCCCAAGTACTGGGATTACAAAGTGTGCGCCACTATGCCCGGCTAGCACTGAAGATTTTTGCATTTGATTTATTAAGATTGAGTGACATTTAACTTATTTATATGAAAGAACAAGGACATGCCTGAAGCAAAACAAAACAAAACAAGAAAACACTTTGTGCTTGCCATAACCTTTCATTATGAAGACCAGCTGAACAGTAGATGCAGTCATCTACACCTGCTAGGGGCAGGACAGGGAGGGAGCCGGTGGTGCGAAGAATGTGGACAGGGCAGAAATTGCAACAAGACAGGTCACTGGGCATGCTGAGAATGGGGAGTTCCAGTCCTACTCGATAATGGTGCTTTTGGACTCAATGTACTTTTGAAGCAGCAGCCTATGGAGCTAATGCCTCACTTAATCAACAATTGACAGCTGCGGAACAGGTTGAATTGGTCAAATGCTCAGAGCATGCACTAAGGATGGAGGCAGTGAAGGCGAAAGGTTTAGGGCAGAAATAAGTCACTCAGCTTCCAATGAAACATGTGGAAAGGGAGGGTCCCTTGAAGGTCTAGGAGAACCTGCTAAGCTGTCATAACCATCAATTACCAGTAGTAACTCAGTACGTCTCCCCAGAACATGCTTTGACTGGGAGAATTTCCCCTTGCTTTCCACTCTTGGATCTGATGACATTTACCTGTAAGTGCCTGGTTCCTTAGTAATTTCCCTCTCCCTGGTTTCTGTTTCTGTGGGCAGGTGCTTCCTCTTACCTCAAAGGCTGCCCTGCCCTTTGATACTGGGGATTGAACTCAGGGGCGTTCTACCTTCGAGTTATACCCCCAGCCCTATATTTTATTCTTTATTTTGAAACAGGGTCTCATTAAGTTGTGGAGGGCCTCACTAGGTAGCTGAGGCTGGCCTCGAACCCAGATTCTCCGGTCTCAGCCTCCCAAATGCTGGGATTACAAGCGTGCGCCACCAGGCCCGGCTGGTCTCTTTCTTAAATAGTCAATATACATATACCCAATTCTGTAGAGAAGTCTTTCTTTGCAATTCTACTTTACTTGTATAATTTATCAAAAATTCTGTAATTGTTTGACCTGCTAAACTCCAGCCTATACCTGGACCTGGGAAAGGTTCTTTTCTGTAACCGTCCAGATACCCATATCTTGTGTCATTCTACATTCCTGGAATCTGCATTTCAGATTTACAGCTGTGGGTATGGCATGGTAAAGGATTACATGCAGTGGGTGGATTAACAATCGGGTGTTCATTTCAACAAACTCAGTTTATGCTAGGTAAGCAAACACTTGTTCCTCTTACTGAATGTTATGCTAGGAATGTCTTTATGAAGGCCTATCTATATATTCAGCAGTATGTTTTATTTTTGACATAATATGTTGTTTTCCTTCTGAATGGTATGCCTCCGTAATTAGATAAGTGTCTAACTACAAGAGAAATAAAAGAAAATAGCCGCAGTGTAGACAAGATAGATTATTTGATTTTCTCTTATAAACTAATTCTAGAGGTGTTTATTGCAGGGTGTGTGTAGTTGGCTTCATGATACATCAGGTGCAGAAGCTCCTATCTTTCTGCTCCACAATTTCAATGCATGGTTTTTACCATGACTAGCATAGATACGGGGCGGGGTCCATTTGCCTTCTCCTTTTGAAGGTTCCCATTTACAAAATAGCCATGCTAATGTGACTCTAGAACACAGCTAACAACTAGACTTCTCACTTGTAATCCCATTACTTGGGAGGCTGAGATAGGAGGATTCTGGTTCACAGCCAGCCTCAACTACTTAGTGAGGCCCTCCGCAACTTAGTGAGACCCTGTTTCAAAATAAAGAATGAAAAATAGGACTGGGGTGTAGCTTGGAGGTAGAACACAAAAAACTAGATTTCTGTTAGTGAGGAAGGAGAAAATGAATCCCTGAAGACAAATCAAAATCTCTCCATCGTCGGCCTAGCCCACTGTTCTTCAAGACTTTACATAACATGACAGGGGATCTCGTGCTGTAGTGTCTTGATATAATTTAATTGGGGGTGGGGACTAAGACTGCTTCCAAAGGCTCAGTTTAGTTCAACAAATGCCAATGAGCAGCGGATTGCAGAGGTTCCTGGGGATCTAGGTAAGATGACATTCTTTCCTGGAGTACTTAGGGTACACTGGAGAATAAAGAAATAAACAGCTATCCTTGAGGATGATAAAACTACACAAAAAGACAATTTTAGTAGAATGCAGAGATGGGTAGATCAGTTCTTATAACTATTCTCTTGACATTTTCTTTCTTTCTTTTTTATTTTTTTTTGCGGTACTGGGGATTGAATCCAGGGGCATTCTACCTCTGGGCTACACCCTCAGTCCTATTTTTTTTTTATTCTTTATTTTGAAATAGGGTCTCACTAAATTTCAGAGGGCCTCACTAAGTAGCTGAAGTAGCTGAGGCTGGGCCCCAACCGTTGATCCTCCTTTCTCAGCCTCCCAAAGTACTGGGATTGCAAGTGGGTGCCATCATGCCTGGCTTCAACATTAATTTTTATTGGCATTTTCAACATTCTTTTTTTATTGAAGATGGTAGGTATTGTTTTTCTTATACTCGATTGAAGGAATGCCTTTTTAAACCTCTCTTGCCAAGTCTCAGAGTAATTCGTGCCTTAGATTGCCAACATTTATTTACAGTTTCAGTTATAAATGATTGGGTTTCCTGACCTCAGGAGTTAGCTAAACATTGAGATGACCCTTCAATTTTAGCTTTCACACCTACTAATGAGAAGATAACTTTACACATCCCCTTTATGTTTGGCACGCTGATGCATTCTTGTTAAAAATCACTAAATAGTTTCAACTACATATGATTATATCTACTTTCTCACATCTCGTTAACAGATGATTGAAGTTCACAGATGTCATCACGGGGATCATTGCACAACATTCATTCAATGTCGAGGAAGCAATCAAACTTACTTGAATAATTCAACATCGAAGCCTCTTGTTGTTTGCTGCCTCTGTTTCAAACCAGAATAAAAAATTGTGACTAGCCATTGTCTCCTGTAATTATAAATATTTAGAAGATCATGATTTTTTAAAAAGTATACATATATATATTGAGACAGGGTCTCATTAAGTCGCAGAGGGTCTCACAAGTTGCTGAGGCTGGCCGCGAGCCTGTGAACCTCCTGTCTTAGCCTCCCAAGTACTGGGATTACGAGCATGTGCTACCATGCCCTGCTTTACTCATATATTTTATCTGATGATTGGAAATCAGAAAAAAATCAGCCTAATCCCAGAATTTCACGGGCTGAGAAAGGATCAAAAGTTTGAGGCCAACCTCAGCAACTTAGTGAGACTCTTCTTCAAAATAAAAAAATTAAAGGGACTAGGGGAGTATCTAGGAGGTAGAATTGCACTAGGGATTGAACCCAGGGGTTCAAAAAAAAAAAATACTTTTTCTAAAGCATGATATTAGACCATTGTTCAAATCATCAAAGTCCTAAATTATAGAAAATGTAAAGAGGATATGAAACTGGAAAGATCTATAATCTTATTAATAGCTGCATATTTAAAATAAAAATCTCAGCCAGGCGTGGTGGTGCACACTAGTAATCCCAGAACTTGGGCAGCTGAGACTGGAGGATACAGATTCTCGGTCAGCCTCAGGTACTTAGTGAGGCCCTCCACAACTTAGTGAGGCCGTGTTTGAAAATAAAGAATAAAAAATATAGGGCTAGGGTTGTAGCTTGGAGGTAAAATGCCCCTGGGTTCAATCCCCAGTACCGCAAATAATAATAATGATAATAATAATAATAATAATAATAATTAAAAATAGGGCTCAGAGCTAGGTTCAATCCCTAGTACTGCAATAAATAAATAAATATAAAAATAAAAATTAAATTAAAATCTTTAAAAATTATTAATTTAAGAATCATAATCATTATTGTTTTGATTCTGATTCTGAAATTAATATTTTCTCTCTCATAACACATTTTGGTTATTTTTGCTTTGTTTATATTTATTTATTATTTATTTATTTAGTAGTACTGGGGATTCAGCCCAAGGGCATTCTACCTCTGAGCTCCACTCCCCAACCCTATTTTTTATTTGGAAACATGGTCTCACCAACTTCCTGAGAGCCTGACAAAATTGCTGAGGCTGCCTTCCAACCTGTGATCCTCCTGTCTCCGCCTCCCAAGTACTGGGATGAGAGGTGTGTGTCACCATGCCCAGTTGGCTTTGTTTTTAAATGCCTATGAAGAGCTAACATACACATGAAGGTCAATAAAACAATATGAATTCCTCCAACGTGAGCATGCTTAGATAACCAGCACCAAAGTCAAGAAAGGAAAAGCACACCACCAGTGCCCATAGGCCTGGCGACCCTCTAAGTCATGAATATCCTCTCTCTGTCCAAAAGATAACCACTCTCCTAACTTCTCAAATTTTAATATAACTGGTCTTGTTTTGAACTATATATATTGATAGACTCCTGTGGGGTACACTTTCATGTTTGGCTTCCTTGTCTCAACATTATGTGAATGAGATATGACCACGTGATGTTCTGATATATCAGGAGGCCATTCAGTTTCACACATTTAGAGTATTCCAATGTGTGACTGTATAAGTTGGTGAAAATCAGGCCAGGCATGATGGTGCATGCTTGTAATCCCAGTACTTGGGAGGCTGAAACAGGAGGAGCACAAGTTTGCAGCCAACCTTAGCAAGTAGTGAGACTCTTAGCAACCCAGCCAGCCAAAGGAGCCAAAAACATACACTGGAAAAAAGATAGCCTCTTTAACAAATGATGTTGGCAAAACTGGTTAACCATATGCAGGAAAATGGAAATAAACCCCACTTTCTCACCCTGCACATGAGTCAACTCAAGGTGGATCAAAGACCTGGAAGTCAGGCCTGAGCCCTTGCAGCTACTTGTAGAGGGCATAGAACCAACACTTCAACACACACGCACAGGTCAAAACTTTCTCAACAAGACCCTAAAAGCACAAGCAACTCAAAGGAAGATCAATACATGGGATTACATTAAACTAAAGAGCTTCTGTGCAGCAAAGGAAACTATCAAAAACCTCCACAGAGAGCCCACAGAGTGGGAGAAAAATTTTGCCAGCTACTCTTCTGATAGAGGACTCATATCTAGGATATACAGAGAACTCAAGAAACAGCTAAGAAAACAACCCAATCAAAAAACGGGCAAAGGACCTAAATAGACACTTCACAAAAGAAGAAATACAAATGGCCAATAAATGTATAGGAAATGTTCTACATCATTAGCAATCAGAGAGATGCGAATCAAAACTACCTTGAGATTTCACCTAACTCCAGTCAGAATGGCAACTATCAAGAACACAAACAACAACAAATGCTGGAGAGGATGTGGAGAAGTGGGAACCCTAACACAAACACATTGTTGGTGGGATTGCAAATTCGTGCAACCACTTAGGAAAACAGTATGGAGGATCCTCAGATGAATGGGAAGGTACCTACCATATGATCCAGCAATATCACTTCTGGTTATCTACCCAAAATAGTGGAAACCAAACTATCAGACCGACGCATATGTATCTATGTTTATAGCTGCACAATTCACAATAGCCAAACTATGGAAGCAGCCAAAATGTCCATCGATAGATGAATGGATTACAAAACTATGGGATATGTACACAATGGAATTTTACTCAGCCATAAAGAAGAACAAAATCATGTTATCTGCAGGTAAATGGATGCAACTGGAAAATATTATGTTAAGTGAGATTAGCCAGTCACAAAGAGTAAAAAGCATATGTTCTCCCTAATATTCGGATGCTAAGGAGAAGATGGGGCATAAGAGGGTCCCCAGATGAAAAAGGAGAGACCCTCAATAAGCCCTTTTTCCATTTTTTATTCTGAAACAGGGTCTCACTAAATTGATGAGGCTGGCCTCCAACCTGCAATCCTCCTGTCTCAGCCTCCCCCAAGTACTGATATGTACATGATGTGGGCCACCATGCTTGACTGTTAACTTTAAATCTAAGTTTGCTTACCTGAATTCTCTGAGGATCTGTTTCTACTATTGACTATCTTGCTTTGATCAAGCTAATTTACTCATGTGACTATCTGTGATTGAGTATTGTATATTAGCTATAAAAATAAGTAGAAATAGCCAGATGTGGTGGTGCACACTTGTAATCCCAGCATTTGGGAGGCTGAGACTGGAGGATCCAGGTTCGCCGCCAGACTCAGCTACTTAGTGAGGCCCTCTGCAACTTAGTGAAACCCTGTTTCCAAATAAAGATTTAAAAATAGGGCAAGGGATGTAGCTTGGAAGTAGAATGCCCCTGGGTTCAATCCCCAGTACCCCCCCCTCCAAAAAAATTAGAAATAATTTGAGATTTAAGCTATGACTAAAGAAGATTAATCTGGCTGGTGGATAACAATTCTCCCAATCTTAAAAAAATGAAACACACTTGTTTTAAGTGGACCTTAAGACCTGTGAGGGCTGGAGTATTTCCTGTGAAATCCTCTAAGTTTTAACCTTGAGGTTTTCTATTTGATGCCTAGTTGATTTATCAGGACTCTAGACTAAAATTCTCTAGCCAGGTTTGGTGGCTCACGCTTGTAATCCCAGTAATTAGGAGGCTGAGACAGGAGGATCGCAGGTTCGCGGCCAGCCTCAGCTACTTAGTGAGGCCCTCCACAACTTAACGAGACGCTGTTTCAAAATAAAAAATAAAATATGGGGCTGAGATTGTAGCTCAGAGGTAGAATGTCCCTGGGCTCAATCCCCAGTACTGCAAAAATAAATAAATAAGTAAATAAATAAATAAATAAATATAAAAATTCTCTACTTGGCCTCAAAAAGATTTCGAAGGCTGTGCTCAGCCTAGGCCTCTTAGAAGCTACTTCTTCGGCTAGTGGAAGAAAGGTCTAAATGCCAGACTTACCTGTCACCTCTTGTTCAACTGCCTAGGAGAGAAATGGGGTAATGTGTTCAGAATGTTGCTAATTCAAAACCTTTTGTATGATGTTCAGATTTATAATAAATTTCTTAGTCACCCTCAGTTTCATCTTTATACCTATATCTTAGCCTTGAAATTCATGAATTCTTTCTTAGCTCTTTGAGATCCTCAAACACATTTAAAAAACATGTTTAGCTCAAATTGTTCTCATTACTGTGAGAAGAGCTTGTGCCAAGTACTTGATATGCTGGTACTGGAATCAGAATTTGGAAATATATTGTAACAGTGATACCTTTAAATGAGACAGAATCTTTATATAATAAACATAACTCAAAGCCGGGCGTGGTGGCGCACGCTTGTAATCCCAGCATTTGGGAGGCTGAAACTGGAGGATCCGGGTTCGCAGCCAGCCTCAGCTACCTAGTGAGGCACTCTGCAACTTAGTGAGACCCGGTTTCAAAATAAAGAATAAAAAATAGGGCTGGTGGTGTAGCTCGGAGGTAGAATGCCCCTGGGTTCAATCCCCAGTGCCGCAAAAAAAAAAAAAAAAAAAAAAAAAATAAACATAACTCAGATGTTTTACTATAATAAACATAACTCAGATATTTTACTATCAATATAAACACTAGAGCCGGGCTTGGTGACACATGCTTGTAATCCCAGTACTTGGGAGGCTGAGACAGGAGGATCACAGGTTCGAGGCCAGCCTTAGCTACTTAGTGAGGCCCTCCGCAACTTAGTGAGATCCTGTTCCAAATAAAGAATAAAACAATAGGACTGGGGGTATAGCTCAGAGGCAAAATGCATCTGGGTTCAATGCCCAGTACTGAAAAAAAAAAATTTTTTTTAAAGGGCTGGGGCTATAGCTCAGTGGTAGATAGCTTGTTTGACTGAGGCCCTATGTTCAATTCACAGAACCAACTAAATTAATTAATTAATTAATTAAAGTATTAAAAAAAAACTTTTTAAAAGGGAACTATAGCAGGGCATGGTGGCGTACACCTTGTAATCCCAGCATTTGGGAGGCTGAGACCAGAGGATCCGGGTTCGCGGCCAGTCTCGGCAACTTAGTGAGGCACTCTGCAACTTAGTGAGACCCTGTTTCAAAATAAAGAATACAAAATAGGGCTAGAGGTGTAGCTTGGAGGTAGAATGCACCTGGGTTCAATCTCCAGTACCACACAAAAAAATAAAAATAAAAATAAATAAATAAAAAGGAACTAAATAAAAAGGCATAAGAAGAATATAGGAAAATTCAAAGTGACTGTGCAATACTTCTGAACTCTTAACAACGAAGTAGCTACTGCCATTAAGACTGAAGTGCTAGCCGGGCGTGGTGGCCCGGCTAGCACTTCAGCCGGCCTGTTTCTTATTCTTTATTTTTCAAACACAGTCTCACTGAGTTGCGGAAAGCCTCACCATGTAGCTGAAGTTGACTTGGAACCTGGATCCTCCTGACTCAGCCTCCCAGGTACTGGGATTACAAGTGTGTGGCACCACACCCTGCGATGACACTCTCTTATGTGTTCTCCTTGATTTTTTTTTTTAATAAAAATTCCTCAGCATTTATTGTCAAAAAATTATGAATCAATATTTGAGACCCATCCTCCCAGCCAAGGACACCTGACAAGAATGTGTTGTCTTCTCTACAATTTCTCACTTCCTTGATCATTTCCAGTGGGAGACACTTTGCAGCAGAGTAATGTTATCTGTCACCTTTCTTTTTTTTTTTTTTTTTTTTTTTTTTCTGGTGCTGGGGATTGAACCCAGGGGCATTCTAAGGCTGAGCTACACCCATGGCCCTATTCTTTCTTTTTTTTTTTTTTGCGGTACTGGGGATTGAACCCAGGTACATTCTACCTTCAAGCTACACCCCCAGCCCTATTTTTTATTCTTTATTTTGAAACAGGGTCTCACTAAGTTGCGGAGTGCCTCACTAGGTAGCTGAGGCTGGCCTCGAACACGGATCCTCCAGTCTCAGCCTCCCGAATGCTGGGATTACAAGCATGCACCACCAAGCCCAGCTTCCTGCTGAGCATCTTGATTCAGGTGTCAAAGAATGAAAATTGTTCCTAATACATTGAGAGGCGCAGTTTTTGCAGAGCCTGCAGTTTACACAATTTTGTAAAAATACTTTACGGAAAGGGATTCAAAAGTATCAATGAAAACTTAGGTGTGGTGGTACATACCTGTAATCCCAGTACTTGGGAGACTGAGACAGGCTAGCAGATTTAATTAGTGAGACTCTCATCAACCTAGTGAGACCCTGTTTCACAAATAAAAATAAAAAAATAGGGCTGGGGTGTAGCTCGGAAGAGAATGCTCCTGGGTTCAATTCCCAGTACCACAAAAATAAATAAATAAATAAATAAATAAATAAATAAATACGATTTAAACAATTGATATAAAATTAGAAATCACAACAAATCTTAAAGCATTGACTAAAACAAAAGACAAAAATCTCTATAACACTAAGACCCTTTTTTCTTCCATTTTTGGGTACATAATACTTGAACACTTCTTTCCTATGAGAAAGGTTAAGCAATATTTTCTATAAAGTGTAAAAGGATATTCCAGTCCTGCCTCAGAAGAGGCTGATCAAAATTTATTTTTATTGATAGTTTTACCACTTACTAATGCCCTCCTATCAATTTTTAAAATTATTACAAAACTTAGAAAAATATAATTGTGTCTCTACTTATTTGTCAAGTAGCTTCCCTTTTCAGAATACTTTTATATTGGTGCATTGTAATCTCACATCATAATGAAGTTCAGAGTGATGGGGCTGTACATGCTCACAGCATTAAGTACAATCTTGATGGGGTCAGCTTTGTCTTTTATTTTTGCTTTTTACTTTTTACTGTTGATCCTGTCTGTCTGCTAGAGTCACGACCCTGGGTATGTCCAGGCAGTAGCATAATCCTGGAGCCCTAGTTCAGGTAGCAATAATACCATCACACAGAGAAATGACAGAAAACCATAGAAACGTATGTGACGAAACTCAACGTAAATGTGTCTGCCATTCAGCGTCCTCTTTATAGAATCTGTACCCTGCCCATAACCCCCTCAATGCCAGAGCAGAGACCGTGTGGGAGGAAAGAAGTGGTAGTCTTTAGCAGTCAGAGTTAAAACAGCAGCACAATTCACAATCACCAAATTATGGGACCAACCTAGATGTCCACCAACACATGAATGGATTACAAAATTATGGGATCCACACTCGATGGAATTCTACTCAGCCATAAAGAAGAACAAAATGATGTCCTTTGCAGGGAAATAGATGGACCTGGAGAACACTATGTTAATTGAGATTAGCCAGTCACAGTAAGTGAAGGATCTTATGTTTTCTCTCATATGCAGGAGCTGGGGAGCAATTGGGACACCAGAGGGACTTTAGCTAACGGAAGAGAGCCGGGTGTGTGGTGGCACTCGCTTGTAATCCCAGTACTTGGGAGGCTGAGATTGGAGGGTCCGGGTTCGCAGCCAGCCTCAGCTACTTAGTGAGGCCCTGTTTCCAAATCAAGAATAAAAAATAGGACTGGGGGTATAGCTTGGCGGTAAAATGCCCCTGGGTTCAATCCCCAACACCACAAAATAAATAAATAAGTAAATAAATAAATAAATAAGATAATGGAGGAGAAACTTCAGTGGAGCCAGGGAGGTTATCTAAGGAAAGAGGGGAAGAAGAGAGGGAGAATCAATGAAGGAATCACTTCCATTGACATTATGCCCATATGTGAGAATACCAAAGTCAACTCAGTACCTCTTATCAGGGCTGGGGCGGGGTCTGGAAGAAAGCCCCCCAAGTGCTGTGTGCATGTATGTCACCATCACTCTGATTCACATTATGATTCGAGACTATACTGCACCAATAAAAGTATAAAAAAAAAAGTTTACTAGATTTCCAAAAGTTCATGGAAGCACTTCTCTTTTCGCATCTCAAGTGTCCCTGCAGCTTAAGCGTCATGATAAACCCATCTCTGCTTCCCAACACTGTCCCCCCTGGACACACTAAGCGCTCCCTGCGTGAAGGGCATGGGCTGCTTCTGGGAAGCTCGAGTTCACTTGTGAACCCGGCATCTTCACCTCCAGAATGGTGACACTTCAGTTCTCTCCCCCCAGCCCCAGAGGCTTTTGAAACTCTTTAGAAAACCAGCGTGTGAGTTTCATGTTTCCTCCAGGAATTATCCTATCCCCCAGGTAAATCACCATGTACAATCAGGTATTTGAGGGTGAGGACATTGATATGTAATACTGTCGTGGAATATTTGAGCTCCAGCCTTCTGTTGTTCAAGAAGCTCTGGGCTTCTGCTGCACGTGATGAACCAGAGGAAACTCAGGATGACTGAAGCCAGGGCCTGGGACGGCTCTCATTCTCTCGGCTCACTTGAAAGCCTTCAGAAAGGATGGTTAGAATAATACTGGCTGAAATTACTCAGAAAACTCTGCATTCATATGCTAATATTTTTAATCATCTATATGAAGAATTAAATCTTGAAGTTACTTTTGAACTACTGACAATTTTACTGTCAAAGCACTTGAATGAACTGGCAATGCTTGTAATTTTAAATGAAGCCAGCACCAGATGAACTTCAGATTAAGAGTCTTGTTTTTTTCATTTTGTTAAATTACAGGTAGAATATCAAGTCAAAAAGACCCTTTTTTGAGTATGGAAATAAAATATTTCTCATTGAATTGAATTCTTCTGCTGTTGATTTTGCACTTTTGAATTTGCAATTTAAATAATGATTGCTTGGACACATGGACGTGTGTTATATATATGCAATGCAAGTAAAGTATTCTATTTTCTTCAGGCATTAAAAAGATGAGCGTCCTAGTGTTCCGATAATGATAATAGAGATTGACGTCAGGTTGCTATTACTTCAACTATGACTTGCGATACACATACTTATCAAATGAATTATGACCCGCATACCTGATTAAGCTCAAGTTCTCCTTTTGTTGTCATGGGAGGAGTACAAAACACAATGCTAGTTTGAATGCAGGGAAAGAAATTGGTTTACAGGAAATGGTTAGGGTGTATAATAACTAAGTTACCTGTGACTAAGGGTCGTTGTGACAACCAAATAGGGTGGAGTACCTTAACACACTCTGGAGAAAGTACGATTCTGCAGCCGTGAATTATTATGTTGTGTTTTGTCATTCTACTTTGCTGTACTAAAATGTAGTGACCCAGTAATCTGTGCATGACAGAAGTTTCTATTTTAAAAATTTGCAGACCCTGGCGTGGTGGTGCACGCTTGTAATCCCAGCACTTGGGAGGCTGAGACCAGAGGATCCGAGCTTGTGGCCAGCCTCAGCTACTTAGTGAGGCTCTCTGCAACTTAGTGAGACCCTGTTTCAAAATAAAGAATAAAAAAGAACTCAGAGGTAGAATGCCCCTGGGTTCAAACCCCAGTACCGCAAAAAAAAAAAAAAAAAAAAAAAAAAGCAAAGATTTGAAGGAATATTCTAAAAATTGGTGGAGAATGTCCATTGAGTAGAATGTAATTTTCTAAAATGATTTTCTTTGAGGCAGTGCATATTTTAGCAAATAATATGTTTGAAGACTTTTTTTTATTGAGAAAAATAAAGGGGCAAATAAAGTTACAATCTTTGGTAGCCTTAAATAAATCTAGTGAGCTGACATGCAAGACAGAACTCAACAGAGTCAGCTTGTGTTCCTTTCTCCTCCATCCTTCCCTACTGGTGTGTTGTAATCTTGACAAAGGCCACAGGTGTTAGCAGTTCCTGGTTCCCTTTTCTCTGCACTCTACTTTGATGTTTTGAATGAATTCTACAGAATTAATATGAGGAGGGAAAAAAAGGGAAAAGAGATCTCCATTTCTTGTCATTATATATACATACTTGTGGTATAATCCCATGAAGTGTCAAATTTTGTGTTCAGTATAGACTTTGGATAAAAATTTAAAATTATATACAATATATTGATTATTAGTTGTGTGACTTATAGTTAATACATGTTCAAATGTGGTGGATATATACAAACATATAATTAAATATATCCATATACATGTGCAATTATTTTAACATATGACCATAAATTTTTAGATTTCCATTTTTTTCTTTATGATGTGATATCCCGATGGTAATAATAAGACTATAGACTTAAGTATTTATTGGATTATTTGAATTATAAAGAAATAATCTCTTTGCTGAAAAGAATTGTGGTCTCACATCTGTAAATACTTTTTAAATCGTAAAAAACATAACACCTGAAGTAGCTCTGACAGTTGAAGATCAAGGGTGCTTATCAAACTAAAAAAACAGACGTAGCATCTGATTTTTCACTCTCGCGAGTCATGGCCCGTATTGCAGTTTATGACTTCTCTAATTGATTTAGCAGGCCTGACACTGCACAGCACGTCATAGAACCAGTTTGATGAAGTGTTACCTGTCCCAAGGCTATGGGCTCACTTGAAACACTTGCCCACATGTCCCTAAGACCAGCGTTTCAAAGTTGGACAGCATCACTTGCAAATATATTTGAAAATAAAGTAATTGCTATGTAATTTTAAGGTTGAGTTTGCTGAAAAGATTGGGGGATGCCGGGCATGGTGGTGCACGCTTGTAATCCCAGCATTTGGGAGGCTGAGACCAGAGGATCCAGGTTAGCGGCCAGCCTCGGCTACCTAGGGAGGCACTCCACAACTTAGTGAGACCCGGTTTCAAAATAAAGAATAAAAAATAGGGCTGGGGGTATAGCTCGGAGGTAGAATGCCCCTGAATTCAATCCCCAGTACTGCAAAAAACAAAAAAGAAAAAGAAAAAAAAGATTGGGGGAAGAAATAGTAATATTAGAGACAGAATCAAGGCATGTTCATAATGGGAAATATTATATTCTTGTAGTTCCGTAGTGATTTGGGCATTTCATTAATGAAACGAAAAGTTTTTTATTTTAAAATGGGGAAGTGGCTGAGATAGGAGGATCAAGGACAGGTTCAAGGACAGCCTCAGCAAGTAGTGAGACGCTCATGAACCTAGAGGGACCTTGTTTCCAAATAAGAAATAAAATTAGGCTGGGGATGTAGCTTGAAGGTAGAATACCTCTGGGTTCAATCCCCAGTACCACCACCAAAAAAAAAATAGGGAGGTGAGCTAGAGAATTATGTCACCTCCAGTCTAGCTCTAAAAGTCTGTAAGTAAACAATAAAGAAAAATCAGTATCCTAAGAAGAAAAGCCGAACAGACAAATGGAGGTTCTCTTTGTACATGCCATTACTTGGATCTTTGTTCTGGCTTTCCAATGATGCTTTCCTTCAAGATGTCTTAACAGGAATTACCAAGCTCAAGTCAAGCAACAAAAACTGCGTGATGAGATATAGCAGGACAAGCCCAGAAAGGCAGCGGATGTGTTTACGAGCAAGCCATCCTTGTTCATTTTACTTGGAAAACGGAATTATTTGTATTTTGCTTGCAAATTCCTTTTCAAGACAAGCTCTGCATCCATTTTAAAGTGGTTGGGAGGGGGGAGCAAAGCATAGTTTGATTTCTACTCGCCTGATATTTTCCTTCCCATTTACAAAAAGCATTCCAAAGGAAAAAACTGTCTAAAAGCTTCTATTTGTGAGAGGCAGCTACTGCCTTTGCACTGTACACAGCTGTTAGGCATTCACAATCCAGGGACACTGAGTTGAATAAATCTTCAGTACTATCCAAGATAAACTATTGCTAATAAGTAATTATTCACCCTTGCCATCTTGGTCTTCAATGCTGAATGTCTGTGCTATGTTTTCTATAGCCATGATAATCAGAGTTAATGTGGACAGAGATCATTAAAAAAAAAAAGATGGGCATGATTTACCAAGGTGACGTATTTGCATTTGTTTTCTGAGATTGTCTCTGAGTTCAGTTGGCATTTTTTAAGCTTAGAGTGAAAAAACAGGCCCAGAAGCGAGAGGAGAGATGGGGAATTTGACGGAAATATTTACATCTTAATAAGGGAAGGAACCACCCCAAAATAATGCTATCCTACTGCCTGTCTGAATATTTATTTTTCACAATTACTTTAAAAAACTAGTTAAATTTTTAAAGGCAATTAATTGAAAGGTTGTGTACAACATTTACATATTATCAGTTTTCATATATATATTATATATATATTACATATATATTACATATATAATATATATATATTATATATATATTACATATATATTACATATATAATATATATATATTATATATATATATTACATATATATATTATATATATATATTACATATATATATATTGGCACTGGGGATTGAACCCAGAGGCATTCTACCTACAAGTTATACCCCCAGCCCTATTTTTTTTAATTCTTATTTGGAAACAGGGTCCTCACTAAGTTGCAGAGGGCCTCGCTAAATTGATGAGGCTGGCTTTGAACCTGCAATCCTACTGTCTCAGTTTCCCAAGTGCAGGGATTACAAGGGTGTACCACCACCACCATGCATGGCTCAGTTTTCCTTCTAAAGTATTCCTAACAGAGATTATTTTATATAATGAGCAAGGAAATATTTATTATAGAAACATTCTAAGAGGGATAAATTATAAAACTGCTCAGAGTAGCATAGCTTATAATTCTATCACCAGTGTAGCACTGTAGCATTAATTTTCCATTATAAAGAATAAATGCTATAGGTTTCTCGTAGAGAATATGGAGACTAAACTAAATAATTCTCAGGAATGATATTTTCCCAATTTTTAAAAAATAAATGGGATATTCAGAAATTTTTGATAGATTTTATTTATTTGTTTATTTATTTATTTTGTGGTACTGGGGATTGAACTCAAAGGGAGAAGGATTCTGCCTTTGAGCTACACTCCCAGTCCAATTTTTATTTATTTGGAAACAGGGTCGGCGAGGTTGTTGCAAGTCTCAATACTTGCTGAAGCTGTCCTCTAACCTGCAATCTTCCTGTCTCAGCCTCCCACGTACAAGGATTATAGGCATGCTCCATCATGCCCGGCTTTTTGATAGAATCTTAAGTCAAGTCAGGATTGTGTAAACCCATGTATTTTGCTGATTAGAAAATTGAGACCTAGGTAAAATAAATAATTTGTCTAATATCCCATTAACAATTGGTATAGAATGGGCATAAAGGGCTATTCTTTTTTTTTTTTTTTTTTTTTTTTGAAGTACTAGGACCCAGGGACATTCTACCTCCGAGCTACACCCCTATTTCTACTTTTTTATTCTTTATTTTGAAACAGGGTCTCACTAAGTTGAGGAGGATCTCACTAAGTAGCTGAGGCTGGCTGTGAAGCTGGATCCTCCTGTCTCAGCCTCCCAAGTACTGGGATTACAAGTGTGCACCATCATGCCCAGCTTAAATTTTTTTTTTTTTTTTTTTTTTTTTTTTTGGCAGAACTGAGGATTGAACCCAGGGACTCTCATGTGCTAGGCAAGCACTCTACCACTGAGCTACATCCCCAGCTGTATAAAGGGTTATTCTTAACCTATCATATTTATGGTCTCGGGTAGACTACAATGTGAGACTGTCATATTATATAGCCAATTAAAATACAGTATCAGAAATACCCCAAAAACCTGTGTACTACCCCTGAAAACCTGTGTAATATTTCATGGTTGCTCTAATATAAGTAAAATATTTCCTGATTCTAATAAAGGTTTTTTTGTTTGTTTGTTTGTTTGTTTGTTGTGGTACTAAGGATTGAACCCATGGGCATTCTATATCCGAGCTACACCCCAGTCCTATTTTTTATTCTTTATTTGGAAAAAGGGTCTCATTAAGTTGCAGAGGGCCTCACTAAGTAGCTAAGGCTGGCCACAAATCTGCAATCCTCCTGTCTCAGCCTCCCAAGTACTGGGATTATAAGCATGAGCCACCATGCCCAGCTTAATAAAGGTTTTGATTCATGGCATAATATTGCTTGAATCCTGAGGTGATTTATTTTTTGAAGAATGTGGGCTCCTTTTGTGAATGCACACTTTACTTTGGTTGTTAGACACACAATGTACCACTTATTAATGGGCAGAAGGTATGTTTTTGCTTTTTAAATTCAGACCTGTTAGGCATGCTTGTAATCCCTGTACTTGGGAGGCTGAGACAGGAGGATCGCAGGTTAAAGACCAGCCTCAGCTACTTAGTGAGACTCTTGTTTCCAATTTAAAAATAAAATAAAATAAAATAGATCTGGGGGTGTAGTTCAGAGGTAGAATGCCCCTGTGTTCCACTCCTAGTATCACTCACACACACGAATGAATGAATGAGTAAGTAAACAAACAAACAGACTTAGACCTGTTAAATGGAGGAAAAGAAGAGCTTTGAGTCTTGGGACTATGCTTCACAGTTAGGTCATTGTTAGTATGCTTAGAAATTTTAATTTTGTGACCAAATTGATTCTAGATTTTGTTTGACAGGATCATCATTCTTTGGTATACGCTGGCAAAGACCCGGTCTCCTTGATAGAGGCACCCTGAAATCTTAGAATTTGCAATAAATTGGGGTATTGCACAGATGGCACTGAAATGTCAGAGAAGGTTGCTACTTCCCAAAAATCCAATAGACACAAAAATGGATGTGTTCCTAAGCGTACTTCTTAATACAAAGGAAAAAAAATTAAGAGGTCAGGGATGTAATAGGTAGGTTAGAGATTGAAAAGAGATGGAGTAAACTCAAGAAAGCTTCAGAAAACAGGTCGACCTTGGAGTAAACAATTAGACATTAGATGAAATAGTCTTTCCTGGAAGTTGTTCCAGAAGAAAGAAAAAAATAGCTTGTGCTGAGACTCGGTGTTCACAGTGCAGCAAGGATGCATCCTGAGGGCATGAATGGAGCTTACGGAGAACTGAAATCAAGAAACAGCTCCTCGTGGGATGAGAACTGAGCAGTGACGATGAGCATTCTCTGTCTTATGCTTATAGTTTCTAATTTCGTGAAGTCTAGACTAAACACAGAATTGGGGACGAGAATATGCTTTGGAATCTCCATAATTTAAAGATTCTAACTGTAATAATTTTACTTGCCAAACATTTAGTATTTATTTTTGTGGTACTGGAGATTGAACCCAGGAGCATTCTACCTCCAAGTTATACTCCCAGCCCTGTTTTTTGTTTGTTTGTGTGTTTGTTTGTTTTTGCAGTACTGGGGATTGAATTCAGGAGGGAAATTCTACCTCCAAGCTACATCCCCACCCCTATTTTTTATTCTTTACTTTGAAACAGGGTCCCACTAAGCTGCAGAGGGCCTCACTAAGTAGCTGAGGCTGACTGCAAACTTGGATCCTACAGTCTCAGCCTCCCAAATGCAGGGATAACAAGATTGTGCCACCACGCCCGGCTCTACTTTTTATTCTTTATTTTGAAACAGGGTCTCACTAAGTTGTGGAGAGCCTCACTAAGTAGCTGAGCCTGGCCGTGAACATGGATCCTCCAGTCTCAGCCTCCGAAGTACTGGGATTACAAGCGTGCACCACCACACTCGGCCTGAAGATGGATTTCTAATTGATGTATTTTTGCTTTTAGCTATCTAGTTTTGTTCAAAATAAGTGTGATATACCATAATCCACTGGATGTAGTGGAATTTCAGATTTGGGTTGAATTTGGTTGATTCTTTAAGAATTTCCAGCCCTCATCCCCCTCATTTTGGATGTTCTTCTCACTGTGCCAAGGGCTACCAACAATTTCATCATTATTAACAGAGCTTTGCAGAAAACATTGGGCCCAGAGTTCTCCAACATGTTGGAGCAGGTAATGATTCTAAGACACCAGAAGCTGTTGATGTCAGCTAAGGCCGAAACTGGCCTCCATGTGTCCCTGGTCTGTGATAGAAAGCCACTAGGGTAGTTAAGTAAGATTGGTACTGACTCTGCAACAAAGCGCACAGACCAGTGCTCCACAAAGCATCTGAAGGAAAGGACGGAGACCAAAGTCTCCTGAGTACTTGCCCTCGGCAACAGGAAAGAGGGTTCTCTTTTGCATTAGATTGCATAGGTTTTGCTAAGAGTATGATTGCTACCTTAAAGCTTTTAGCTTTTCCTGTATTCCAGTATTATATTTGCGCATTGCAATTTAGTCAATTAAAAGTTATTAACTAATGAAAGCAACATGGAATACCTAAAGAAAATTTGCCAAATAGGCACACAATTACCATTCTTTTTTTTTTTTTTGAGAAGCAGAATTCTCTTTAATTGAGACTGCAGTGTAAATGACAGCACAACTTAGACAATGGCACTGTATGACAGTAAATCATAGTTTTTCCCAGCCATGTATAGCATAGAAAATTTTAAAAATAATTATGATAATTTTTTAGTGATTCTTTAACTGGTCATGATGCCAACAAGAACCCAGATTTCTATATGCATTTGAAACAAAGGAAGAAAATGCATTAAAAATTGTGAATTCAACATAGTTTCTCTTCAGAAAACAACTGAATATAATAAAGTGCACATTTTCAATTAACATTTTTTCCAAACATTCTAATGGGCATATGAATAAGACATTTACTTTTTTTTTTTTTTTAATCATTAACCTGGAGTATGAAAAATGTGGAGTAGACCACACGATTCACTAAGGACATTTTACAACTTTGACTGGCAAGCCTTTTTTTTTTTGCAGTACTGGGGATTGAACTCAGGGGCATTCTACCTCTGAGCTACACCCCTAGCCCTATTTTTTATTCTTTATTTTGAAACCAGGTCTCACTAAGTTGCTGAAGGCCTCACTGAGGCTGGCCGCGAACCCGGATCTTCCAGTCTCAGCCTCCCAAGTACTGGGCTTACAAGCGCATACCACCACACCCAGCTTATGAATCATTTTTTAATGGGAGAATGACACTAATTTCCAATTACAAAATATCCTTCGAGACCATTGGAAGGTAGGTATGCAATACATTCAACTCAATATGGTAGTGTTTTCCCGTTATGATTAGGTTGCAACTTTTTATATATAATTACTAAAGATATATGTGAAACTGAAAAGCATATTGTAAAAATGGAGGAAGTAAGCTCCAATAATTTTTATATAGCCAAGATAAAAAGAAATAGGGGTGTGAATAGATTTTGAAAAATATTTGTGAGTCTAAAATAATGATCTCAATAAAAACAGAGGAATAAAATATAGGCTATACTTCTATAAACTAATAAACTTCCTTGGCTGGGCTCCAAGTGATGCTATTTCTGTGTGAGCATTTTTTTTTCTTATAAAGATGCAATATGCACATTCATATAGCAGGAAAACGAGCCCCTTTAGGACTCAGTGGTGGCAATTTAACTCTAATTCAGAAAGCATTCCATGTGATGTGATCTACTCATCCAGAGACCTTGCTTCCTTATTTATGTATGTATGTATGTATGTATGTATGTATTTATCTATTGGCCATACAGAAGATGTTTTCTCCATATTTATTATTATTGTTGTTGTTATTATTATTATTATTATTATTATTATTATTATTTTGTGGTACTGGGGATTGAACCCAGGCACATTCTACCTCTGAGCTATACTCTCAGCCCAATTTTTTTTTTTTTATTCTTTATTTTGAAACAGGGTCTCACTATGTTGCAGTGGGCCTCACTAAGTAGCTGAGGCTGGCCATGAACCTGAGATCCTCTGATCTCAGCCTTTCAAGTACTGGGATTACAAGCGCGCACCACCACGCCACCATGTCACCACGCCTGGCTTTCATTTTTATTTTAATTTCTGTCTTAGCACAGAGAACCTACGTTGACTCGAATGTTTTTCTTTTTGTCTATTCTTCCATGTTCAGTGCTTCCATTCTTTTGAGAGCAGCTCTTTGTTCCATTACTTACTCAGCCCCATAGATGAGCTTCTTCTCGTGCCTGACTTAAATCTTCAGTAGACAGATAGCCTGATGATGCCTACGCCATCCCTTGATCAGCACAAGTGACGACTGCCTTCTACAATGGCACAGAGAAGGTTTTACTGCAAAACTGCATCTGCAGTTTGCACATATTAGAAGAAATATATATGTATATATATGCATTTGTTTTTATTTGAATTTGTACAGTAGATGTATTTTTATGTAGATTTCAGCTACTAATTTTTCTCTAGGGATTCAAGAAAATAATGCAGTTTTTAGATTTTCAAGACTCTTGGAAATTGATGTCAGATTTTCCATGTTAAAGAGTCAGTGTAGCGACTAGTGCCAGGAGCCTAGGCTTTGGAGAGAGCCTTCTCTGAGTTCAGGACATCCGTCATGGGACCTACGAGCCATCTGTCAGCCTCCTTAAATTCCTTCATCTGTAAAATAGGGATTGTAGTGTATCTCCCACAGGGTTACCGTGGGAATTAAGTGGTATAATGTGTGATTAGCAGACAAAAGTATCAATAACAGAAGACGACTATTATAAGGGGGAAGAAAATTTTAACAAATAACAATGAGGAATTCAGAGCTGTTCCCATCGTAATATATTTTCCAGCCGTATTTGGTCTTGCCCTGTGAAAATTGAGAAGTAAAGTATATGAGTCGGGGATGTATAAAAATTATTGGAAGGGAGGCCCCATAAACTACCTGTTTCTGACAATAGAGAATAATGGCAGAAAACACACCGTCCAAATGATGGTAGGAAGGTTTGCAGTGAGTGACGGGCTCGGGTCTGGATGTCCCTCAACGGAATAAAGTGAAAACATCAATTTAGACAAGGGCGCCAGAATATCTTAGATCTCTATGGCACAGTTCTAGGAAAAAGGAGATAGGACCATGAATAAAAGAGACTAAGTGTCCTGATATTTTAGAGTTTATATATGGATAAGAAAGGCAGGCAATAGATACAATAAATGGATAATTTATAATATAGTAGAAAGAAAATGAGTACTTTAGAGAAATATCAAACCAAAAGTGATTGGAGATGCTCTATGGGATAAAGGACGAATTTATCCAGAGTGGTCAGAGATGAAATCATTGTTCAGGACTTGAAAGAGGTAGGGACAGCCGGGCGTGGTGGTGCACGCTTGTAATCCCAGCATTTGGGAGGCTGAGACCGGAGGATCCGGGTTCGCAGCCAGCCTCAGCTACTTAGTGAGGCCCTCCACAACTTAGTGAGACCGTTTCAAAGTAAAGAATAAAAAATAGGCTGGTGGTGTAGCTCAGAGGTAGAATCCCCTGAGTTCAATGCCCAGTACTGCAAAAAAAAAAAAAAGAGGTAAGGACAATAGAATTATGGAACTAACCCAGGTGTCCATAAACAGATGAATGGGAAATACAAAACTATGGGAAATACACACAATGGAATTCTACTCAGCAATAAAGAAGAATGAAATAATGTCATTTGCAGGAAAGTGGAAGGACCTGGAGATCATGCTGTTAAGTGAGATGAGCCAGTCACAGAGAGTGAAGGGGCAGATGTTTTCTTTAATACGCACAAGCTAGAGAGTCCCTGGGATGCCAGAAGACACCTCAGTGGAGCCGGGGAAGAGGAGGGGGAGGACTGAGGTTCATTATTGGAACTACTACATGGACTGTGTGTACATGTATGAAAATCCCAACGTCTATCTCAGTGCTCTGTATTGGGAAAGGGGAAATGGGCGGGGGGGTGGGGGCAACGAGTGCTGTGTGCATGTATGTCATTGTCAACTTGATTTACATTATGATGTGAGGCCATAATGCACCAATAAAGACACACAAAAATAAATATATAAAAAGAAAAGAAAGAAAGAAGCTGGGCGTGGTGGTGTACACTTGTAATCCCAGTACTTGGGAGGCTGAGACTGGAGGATCCGGTTTGTGGCCAGTCTCAGCTACTTAGTGAGATCTTCTCCAACTTAGTGAGACCCTGTTTCAAAATAAAGATAAAAAATAAAGCTAGAGGTATAGCTCAGAGGTAGAATGCCCCAGGGTTCAATCCCCAGTACTGCAAAAAAATAAAATGAAGAAAACACAGAAAGAGAAAGAAAGAAAGAAAGAAAGGAAGGGAGGGAGGGAGGGAGGAAGGAAGGAAGGAAGGAAGAAAGAAAGGTACGGAGACAATAGATTTCTGGGGCCAAAATATTCCAGACAGAGAAAAGAAATCGGTAAATGCGCTGAGGAAATGTCAGTATTTCCTCCATGACCAGTAATCAAAGCAGAAGAAAAGGTATAGAAAAACTAAGAGAAATGTCTCCACAGGGCCTGGGTTATTGTGAGGGGGTCTGGAGCGAGAGCAACAGGGTGGCATGCCGGCAATCCGGGCATACCTCAGATCCTGACCATAGAGGAAAGGAGGAAAGGGTGACAGTCTTCTTTCTTTTTCTTTTCTTTTTTTTTTTTTTTGGTACTGGGGATGGAACCCAGGGACATGCTACCTCCAAGCTACACCCCCACTCCTGTTTTTTACTCTTTATTTTTTAAATAGGGTCTCACCAAGTAGCAGAGGGCCTCACTAAGTAGCTGAGGCTGGCCGTGAACCCGCCATCCTCCTGTCTCAGCCTCCCAAGTACTGGAATGACAAACATGCACCTACGCCCAGTTGACAAATCTTTCTAATCTAAGCCCTGATCTCTAAGGCTGATAATTCACCACCTGCCCTAAACAGTTCTCTAGCTGAGGACATGAGAGAAATGAACCCTCAGATGGTGACAAATCTAGAAACAACGGGGGAAGAAGTTCTATGGAGGAAGGTACAATGGGTATAAGAAGGGGCCACTGAGCCGGGCGTGGTGGCGCACGCTTGTAATCCCAGCATTTGGGAGGCTGAGACTGGAGGATCCGGGTTCGAGGCCAGCCTCAGCTACCTAGTGAGGCCCTCCACAACTTAGTGAGACCCTGTTTCAAAATAAAGAATAAAAAATAGGGCTGGGGTGTAGCTCGGAGGTAGAATGCCCCTGAGTTCAATCCCCAGTACCGCAAAAAAAAAAAAAAAAAAAAAAAAAAAAAAAAAAAAAAAAAAAAAAAAAAAAAAAAAAAAAAAAAAAAAAAAAAAAAAAAAAAAAAAAAAAAAAAAAATAGGGCTGGGGCTGTAGCTTGGAGGTAGAATGCCCTGAATTCAATCTCCAATACCGCAAAAAAAACAAAACAAAACAAAATAAAAACAGAGGCCACTGTGCTATAAATCGAATAAGTTGTCAATTTTTAGCAAGGGTGAGAAATTTCTTAGAAAGTCTATTGATGGTGGGTGGGGGGTGAGTACTGATGCAGGAGATACTTCTACTGGTGCTCTGGACATATACGAAGTTATCAATGCCAAGGTCAAGGTCACATAGGGCAGTGCCTTGGGAGTGGGGTAAGCTCAGCAAGGGCTGTGTGCCTGTACTTCCCCATCGCGCTGAACTTCACTGAAGTTCATTGCTGTGAGACTATAGTACACCAATAAAAGTAGAGTTTAAAAATAAGAAAGCCAGAGCCGGGCGTGGTGGCGCACGCTTGTAATCCCAGCATTCGGGAGGTTGAGACCGGAGGATCCGGGTTCGAGGCCAGCCTCAGCTACCTAGTGAGGCACTCCGCAACCTAGTGAGACCCTGTTTCAAAATAAAGAATAAAAAATAGGGCTGGGGGTATAGCTCGGAGGTAGAATGCCCCTGAGTTCAATCCCCAGTACCGCCAAAAAAAAAAAAAAAAAAAAAAAAAAAAAGAAAGCCAGCTGGGCATGGTGGTGCATGCTTGTAATCCCAGTACTTGGGAGGCTGAGACAGGAGGATCCGGGTTCGCGGCCAGCCTCAGCTACTTAATGAGGCCCTCCTCAATTTAGTGAGACCTAGTTTCAAAATAAAGAATAAAAAATAGGGCTGGGGGTGTAGCTCAGAGGTAGAATGCCCCTGGATTCAATCCCCAGTATTGTAAAAAAAAAAAAAAGAAAGAAAGAAAGCCTGTTGAATTGTTTTATAACTCTTCTAAAAGCACATGGAGTAAGACTACTTTATTAAAATAAGCAATGTGTGTTTTCAATGTCTCCATGCCCAAACAAACAAAAACAGATCAAAGCAAACAAACAAAAAATCCTTCCTACAATAATTACCAATTGATTTTCATTAGAAAATACTCCTTTGAGCCAGGTGTAGTGGTCCACACTTGTAATCCCAGTACTTGGGAGGCTGAGACCAGAGGATCCGGGTTCACGGCCAGCCTCAGCTACTTAGTGAGGCACTCTGCAACTTAGTGAGACCCTGTTTCAAAAATAAAAAGAATGAAAAATAGGGCTAGAGGTGTAGCTCAGAGGTAGAATGCCTCTGGGTTCAATCCCCAGTACAGCAAAAAAAAAAAAAAAATACTCCTTTGAGGTTAAGGCCTTTATCAGCCATTAATACATATCATGACTTTCTTCAATATAATGCTCTCTTCTTGTTATTAGTAAAGATAAAGGTGTTTTAATTGAAAAATAAAAATATTTTGTTTGACGGGGCACTTAGGCAAGAATGGATTCAGTTGGGGTATATTATAGTCCAAAACGTAACAAAAATATTCAGCTGCAAAGCAGGGTAAAGGAGTGTCCAAGTATGCCAATCATGAAATTCTTCTGATTTGCTATTTTCCTTAGTGTGCCACAGGAATTTTATTTTCTCTGTAGAAGACTCTGCATGCCACAAATTGCCCATATTTCATCTTTTAAAACAGCACCCCCTCAAAAAAAATAAAAAATAAAAAAACACCAAGTGTGGTGGGACAAGCTTGTAATCCCAGCATTTGGGAGGCTGAGACTGGAGGATCCAAGTTCGCGGCCAGCCTCAGCTACTTAGTGAGACCCTGTTTCAAAATAAACAAGAAAATAATAGGGCTGAGGGTGTAGCTCTGAGGAAGAATGCCCCGGGTTCCATCCCTAGTACTGCAAAAATAAATAAATACATAAATAAATAAATAAATAAATAAATAACAGCAAAAAAAAATATTAGTTCTGTCAAACCCATAAAAATGGTCGTGTCCAATTTGTTTCTCTCGTACATAAAAATGTGTCATATAAACATGCGTTATTATGCGTGGATGATTTCTCATGGCACTCCGTTTCGTAACACAGCACCGTAGAGTCGGTACCTTACACTTGGCCGACCTGGGTTTCTCAGTCTTCTGGTGGCTGGGAAGTTGAAATCAAGAAACTGGCAGGTTTGGCAACTGGGGCGGGCTGTGTCTGGTCGCAGATGGCATCTTCTCTCCGAGTCCTGGCACAGAGGCAGGCTCAAGCAGCCCTCTGGGATCTCCTGTAGGAGGCTCTGCCTCCCCAAACCCTCCGCGCCACACAGCATGGCATTGGCGATGAGGTCATCAACACAGGAATTTCAGGGGCACTCAAAATTCAGATTACAGTACAGTCTCAATTCAAATAATCATAAAACACCCGAACTTGTACATATGTCGGAAGAATGGCTTCCTTTCCTCTTTTCCTTCCTCCTTTTCTTTCTTCCTTGACTCCCCCCGCCGTTTTTCCCTTCTTATTTCCTTTTCTTAGACTGCAAACCAGTGTGAACTCCATTCGCTAGGAAAAGATCTGTGACTCGTAGGTACAATTAAAAAGCCTTAGTTCAGAGGATCGCAGGTTCAAAGCCAGCCTCAGCAACATAGTGAGGCCCTCTGCAATTTAATGAGACTCTGTTTCCAAATAAAATACAAAAAAAAAAAGGTCTGGGGGGTATATCCCAGAGGAAGAATGCCCCTGGGTTCCATCCCCAGTACCATAAATAAATAAATAAATAAATAAATAAATAAATAAATAAATAAATAAATAAATAAATAAAAATAGAAGCCTTGGTTCGTTGCACTGTCGAATACCAAAACTATAGAGATATAACTGGTCCAATATTACTTTCTTATCAGTAAATCTAAGCCAGAAAAATGTGGTCTATTAACTAGGTAAGACATGCTTGTATTAGTTCCTAGTTCGAGTGGGAGACAGGACGAACGTACCATGTGGGGGTGCATTGTCATTGGAGCAGATCCTCAAGAGGGGCTTCACGTCACCATCACATTCAACCGCCCCAACCCAACGCATGCGCACATAGGAGAGCCGCGAGCTTGACCTTCAGGGGTCATGACTACACCTGGGTTGCTCAGGTTCCTGCTCTTGTTTGCCTGTTAGCCAACATCTTAACACTCTTTTTCTTTGTCCTCACAACGTATTATACTACTTATTAGGATTTGTTTGTTTGTTTTTGCAGTACCAGGGGTTGAACCCAGGGGCATTCTATCTCTGGGGTACACCCCTCGTCCTACTTTTTATTCTTTTTTTTTTTTTTTTTTTTTTTTTTGCGGTTCTGGGGATTGAACTCAGGGGCATTCTACCTTCGAGCTACACCCCCAGCCCTATTTTTTTACTCTTTATTTCGAAACCGGGTCTCACTAAGTTGCGGAATGCCTCACTAGGTAGCTGAGGCTGGCCGCGAACCGGGATCCTCCGGTCTCAGCCTCCCGAATGCTGGGATTACAAGCGTGCGCCACCACGCCCGGCTCTTTATTCTTTATTTTGAAACAGGGTCTCACTAAGGTGCGGAGAGCCTCACTAAGTAGCTGAGGCTGGCCACGAACCCGGATCCTCCGGTCTCAGCCTCCCAAGTACTAGGATTACAAGTGTGTGCCACCACGTCTGGCTTACTTAGTAGGTTTTTTAAAAATTATTATTTCAGAAACTGGTGAGAAGCCGGGCATGGTGGTACACACTTGTAATCCCAGTACTGGGGAGGCTGAGATAGGAGTATCACAAGTTTGATGACAGCCTCAGCAAGTAGTGAGACCTTGTTTCCAAGTAAGAAATAAAATCAAGCTGGGGGTATAGCTCAAAGGTGGAATGCCTCTGGGTTCAATCCCCAGCACCACAAAAAGTAAAGAAACTTATGAGAGCCAGGCGCATGTAATCCCAGTACTTTGGAGGCTGAAACAGAAGGGTCGCAGGTTCAAATCCAGCCCCCCCCAGCTTAGTGAGACCCTGTTTCCAAATAAGAAATAAAATCAGAAGTCAGGCATGGTGGCACACGCTTGTAATCCCAGTACGTGGGAGGCTAAAACCAGAGGATCTGGGTTCACGGCCAGCCTCAGCTACTTAATGAGGCTCTCCGAAACTTAGTGAGACCCTGTTTCCAAATAAAGAATAAAAAATAGGGCCGGGGGTGTAGCTCGGAGGTAGAGTGCCCCTGGGTTCAACCCTTAGTACCACAAAATAAAAAAAGAAAGAATAAAAAATAGGGCTGGGTTTGTAGCTCAGAGGTAGAATGCCCCTGGGTTCCATCCCCAGTAACATACACACACACACACACACACACACACACACACACACAAAAAAAAAAAAAAAAAAAAAAAAAAAAAAAAAAAAAAGAAAGAAAGTCAGCCTGGGGATGTATCTTGGAGGTAGAATGCCTCTGGGTTCAATCCCAGTACCAAAAAAAGAAAGAAAGAAAAAAAAGAACACACACACACACACACCCTAAGTAAAAGCTATTTGTTGGAGAGAATCCCATCACAGTAGTTTCAATAAAGCACTGTTACTGGAAGGCACTGGTCAGGACTTTCACACAATTTACTATACCATGTTTTACCTTTCAACATTATTCCCCGTAGACTTTGTTCTGCTTGTTTTCGCTTTATTTTTCAATTATGCTTTCAAAATTACAATAAAGAGGGGGGAAAGAAATCTGTTAGTTTGAGAACCGGGAAAGAATTCTTCTTCGGTGAAATGAATATGTTTCTTGGGTTGGCACCGCGACGGGCCATTTCATTGGTGGACAAGTGTCTCTTAATGTAGGAACAGGTAGGGAGTGAGGCGGAGGCCAATTCATTGCTCCCCATGGTAAACAGGAAGAATTCTGAGCTGTCCTAGGCAGTCTGAGAATTGAGAGAGAAGACCACCAGAAATCTCAGCAGTGGTTCACATTCTGTACAGAAGAACTGCAGGCCAAAGCCTCCAGGATCGAGATTGGCTGAGAGATTTGAAAACACATGCTAACCCGGTGTGGTGGCCTAGCATGCTTGTAATCCCAGTACTTGGGAGGCTGAGACAGGAGGATTGTGGTTCTCAACCAGCCTAGCTACTTAGTGAGGCCCTCTGCAATGTAGAGACCATGTTTCAAAATAAAGACTAAAAAATAGGGCAGAGGATGTAGCTCAGAGGTAGAATGCTCCTGGGTTCTATCCCCAGCACCACCAAAAAAAAAAAAAAAAAAAAAAAAACAAAATCACATGCTGTGGTTTAGATGTCGTCTGTTCTCGGAAGACTCATGTGCAGGAGCTTAACCCCTAGTGCGGCCATGTCGATGTGATGGAAACTTCAAGAGATGAGGCCTCCTGGGCATGGTGGCCTGCTCCTGTCATCCCAGAACTTGGGAGGCTGAGACAGGAGGATTACAGATTCAAGACCAGCCTTAACAGTTTAGAGAGATTTTTAGCAACTTAGTGAGACCCTGTTTCAAGGTAAAAATAAAATAGGGCTGGTGATTTTGCTGGGAGGTAGAATGCCCCTGATGCCCCTGGGTTCTATCCTAGAACAACAACAAAAAGGGATGTAGCCTTGGTTTTCAGAAAACAGCAGTGTTAGGCAACTGGGGCAGGATGAGGAAGAGGTCCTGGTGGGAGCCGGCCATGTATTTGTGCCTTCTTGGCACAGGACTCTTACTCCTCAGACCATTTCTCTGCTGTCTAGACTTCTTTGGGTTTCCATTTTATTTTATTTTATTTATGTGGTTTTGGGGATGGAACCCAGAGGAGTTCTACCTTTGAGCTACAGCCCCAGCCCGATTTTGTTTCTTATTTGGAAACAGGGACTCACTAGGTTGATGAGTATCTCACTGTTTGCTGAGGCTGTCCTCGAACCTGTGATCCTCCTATTTCAGCCTCCCAAATACTGGGATTACAAGTGTGTGCCACCATACCTGGCTAGTTAGTCATTTTAATAGACAACATTTTAGTGATTCCGGCCCTGAATATCATATGACTTTCATATGTGACTTGTGTATTATTCATGATTAATATTTTGACTTTCCTATTGTTCATGAATGAATTAAACTAGATGTGCACTCATGGTTTATTGCTTGTCTTGTTTAATATATAAGAGGTATCAATTTATTTATATTAGACACTAAAATTCCCCTTCCCTCTCCCTTCTTTCAGTAATGCTTCAATTTTACTTGAATCCATTTCCTCTGGCAAATTCCTTTAATAAGCACTTCGCCAGTACCAACTTTCAGGGACAGGGACGCTAACAGATTCCAGTGATTGTTGGCGTTAGTCATCTGATACATATGGTATTAGTATTAATGAAGGGTGGATCCACTTCAGAGATTTTGAGATTTCCTGCTTCTCAAAAGAACAAGGAATGAAAATCCAAGTTGAGACCTGTTTGTAGTTCTTTTGTGATGACTCAACATTGTGATTGAAATCAAGGCTCAGGATTCTTTAGTAGCTTTCGCTTTTTTGAAATAAAAACACCACGAGAATTAAGAGTATTTATAGATGTCCTCGTGACCCATGTTTCTACTTATAATTTTCTTACAGTGCATCTATGTATTTTCTATGGACTTGATACATCATTTCAAAGAATCATAGTACAAAAAAAATTTCAAGATTTTAGTTACTCTGCTTATTCAAGGTTTTTGGAAATTGCTTGCTTTTGAATGATTTCAGTTTGTTTAACATAATCTCAATAATCTGTTACAAAAGAGAGCTTTTTGACATTCTCAGATGATTAGTAAAAATTTGTATCACAGGAAGCTAATGATTCTTCCCCAAAACTCTTTGTTCTTTTGTGTTGAAATTGGCTTCGTTGAGTTTAATAATTTCAGGCAAGACTGGACACATCTAAAGATCCCGTAGATTCCAACGATTCTCCGCTGGTATGTAGTGTGAATCTTTCCTGGAAGGAATGGCGCTTGGTAGGACTTGGGCGCAGTTAGAGATGTTAGACTAGTCGGTCACATGAAATAATTTCACCCTACAGAAAAAGAGAGAAAGCATAACAAATACAGGAGGCAAGTTTGGATTTAGCAGATGCTATTTTGCCAAATTTTCTTGAACTCAGAAGTAATCTTTTATTTAAAAAAAAAAAAAAAAAAAAAGATAGAACTACTGGGCAAGGTGGCACACGCTTGTAATCCCAGTACTTGGGAGGCTGAAACAGAAGGATCTCGGTTCACGGCCAGCCTCAGCTACTTAGTGAGGCCCTCCGCAACTTAATGAGACCCTGTTTCAAAATAAAAGAATGAAAAATAGGGCTGAGAGTATAGCTAGCTCGGAAGTAGAATGCCCCTGAGTTCAATCCCCAGTACAGAAGAAAAAAAAAAAAAGAAATATTATTGCAAGCCAGGCAGTGGTGGCGCAATCCTAGTACATGGGAGGCTGAGACAGGAGGATCCCAGTTTGCAGCCAGATTCGGCAACTTAGTGAGGCTTTCTGCAACTAAGTCATACCCTGTTTCAAAATAAAGAATAAGAAATAGGACTAGGGGTGTAGCTTGGAGGTAGATTGCCTCTGGGTTTAATCCCCAGTGCCACAAAAATGCAAAACAAAACAAAAAAAAATAAGAAGAGAAATAGTATTGCAACCAAGAATTATTGTGTATCTCCTGAGTGCCAGTAGAGGAATTTCTTTAAGGTAGTAGCCTGGTGGGTGAAATTCCTAATTCAGAATGCAAGTGCAATTTTAGTTTTTCTAGATATTTCTAGATTAATCCCTACAGTCCTTGTACAAATTTGCATTCCTGGGTCAATAGTTGGGTCTCCTTTTCTCTATATCCTTAAGCATGAGGGTGTTATCCATCTTAAATACTTATCAACTTGAAAGATGAGAAACTTTAAATTTTCTTTCCTTTCTCGGTGTAAAATATCTGCTTAAGGTTTATTGCTATCAACCAGAAGATACTTTTTTATTTCCTCTAGGACTTCTGGCACCAAGAACTCCATTCATCATATTCCTAGCATCATGATACATCGGGATTAGTCCTTGTAGGGCCATATTTTTATTTACTTCTTTGTTTGTTTATAAATAACATAGACAAGCCGGGCTTGGTGGTGCACACTTGTAATCCCAGCATTTGGGAGGCTGAGTCAGGAGGATCCGGGTTCGCGGCCAGCCTCAGCTACCTAATGAGGCCCTCCGCAACTTAGACCCTGTTTCAAAATAAAGAATAAAAAATAGGGCTGCGGGTATAGCTCAGAGATAGAATGCCCCTGAGTTCAATCCCCAGTACCGCTAAATAAGTAATTAATTAATTAACTAATTAATTAATTAATATAGACATTTACAAACTCTCAAATACTGTCCTTTTGCGTCCCATCACCCTGAATTTTAAAGTGCTTAACCATTTCCTTGCCTTTTAGCAGTGTGTGTGTGTGTGTGTGTGTGTGTGTGTGTGTGTGTGTGTGTTGCTTTTGATTGCATCATGGAAAGAGTATGGCATAGAATGGCTTTGGGGACTTTATTTTTTATTTATTTATTTATTTTTTTCAGTACTGGGAATTGAACCCAGGGCATTCTACTACCTCCGAGCTACACCCCCAGCCCTACTTTTTATTCTTTATTTGGAAACAGGGTCTCAATAAGTAGCTGAGGCTGGCCTTGAACCTGTGATCCTCCAGTCTCAGCCTCTCAAATGCTGGGATTACGAGCGTGCGCCACCATGCCCGGCTTTGGAGACTTTATTCTACTTTGCATTATGTTAAGATTCACCCATGATTTTGCAAGCCCCCAGACTTTCTTCATTTCTGCCCTCCATTGGATGAATGGGACTCAATCTACCTACCACCAGTTGAAGGGAATTTGGGTTGCTTGTGATGTTTTGTTTTTTAATCATTGTTACCAACATCTCCTAGTACAAATGCACAGCAGCAATTTCTCTTGAATTGTTAAGAGGAGGCAGGTGTGATGGCACATGACTGTAATCCCAGCACTTGAAAGGCTGAGACAGGAGGATAGCAGGCTTGATGCCAGCCTCAGCAACTTAGCAAGGCCCTGTTTCAAAAATAAAGACATAAGCTGGGTGGGGTGGCACACACTTGTAATCCCAGTACTTGGGAGGCTGAGACAGGAAGATCTGGGTTCGAGGCCAGCCTCAGCTACTTAGTGAGGCACTCCACAACTTAGTGAGACCCTGTTTCAAAATAAAGAATAAAAAATCAGTCTGGTAGTGTAGCTCAAAAGTAGAATGCCACTGGGTTCAATCCCCAGTACCACATAAATAAATGAATAAATAAATACATACATACATACATACATATATACATACATACATACATACATATATACTACATACATATAAAAAAAATAATAAAAACATAAAAAGGACTGAGGGTGTAGCCTAGAGGTAGAATGTCTCTGAATTCAATTCCCAGCACAAAAAATAAAAAAACGAAACCAAATAATCACTAAAAGGAATGCTGGTGAGGTTAGGGTACGCTAATTCCCACTGTACTGATATTTGAGAATTTTTACAAGACTTACCTATAAGACCATTTGGATCTTGTGTTAATTTTGTGTTATGGGATTAAAAACTCTTAATTTTTTTTAAATAGTTGTGGTGACTTCCAGGTGCTCTATGTCTTCATGAGTCAGTTTTGTTAACTTTTAACAGTTTGTCAACTTGTCATTTATCCTAGATTTTTTATCTAGTTTAAATCATTTTTTATAATATTTACTTGTTAAGTTTTAATTTCAGGTGAATCATAATAATTATGTGTCCTTTATTATTCATAATGTGATAGATCTGTTTTTACTCATCAGTATTACTGGAGGTTTACTTTTATTTTGTCACTTTGCAAAGAAGTAGTTCATTCAAATCACTAATAAATATGCTGTTTTTACCCCTTCCTCTATTCCCATTAAACTGATGTAAAACAATGTAAAAAAAAAAAAAAAAAAAGAAAGTAGTTTATTGAACTTCCCTATTTGATCTTTGTTTTCTATTTCACTATTTTTTTTCCCCTTCTGGGGATTGAACCCAGGGACATTCTAACTCAGAGCTACATCTCCAGGCCTATTTTTATCCTTTCTTTTTTTTTTAAAACAGGATCTCACTAAGTTGCAGAGGGCCTCACTAAGTAGCTGAGGCTGGCCGAGAACCTGCAGGTTCAAGGCCAGCCTCATTACCTAGCAAGACCCTGTTTCAAAATAAAAATAAAATAGGGTTGGGGGTGTAGCTCAGAGGTAGAATGCTCCTGGGTTCCATCCCCAGTGCCACAAAAAACAAACAAACCAAAACAACAACAAAACAAAAAAACTTTCTTTGTTCTTGTTTCCAACTTCTTACATTGGATACTCTTTAAATTTTGGTCTCTATTGTTTTCTATTAAGAGCAGGTTAAAGCTATAGTTCTTCCTCAGTGTGGCCTCAATTATTAACCATAAATTTAGATATAATATTGGTTTTTTTATCCATCACTAAGAAATTTCAAAATGCCTTCCTGTTTAGTTTTTGACCAATAGAGTGTTTTGTGGGGATTTTAAATCTCTAATTTTCAACTTTTTTTTTTTTTTCCCCTGTGGTACTAGGGATTGAACCCAGGGGCATTCTACCTCCAAGCTATACCCCCAGCCCTATTTTTTTTTTTTTTTTGGTACTGGGGATTGAACCCAGAGGCATTCTACCTTCAAGCTATACCCCCAGCCCTATTTCATTTCTTATTTGAAAACAGGGTCTCACTAGGTTGTTGAGAGTCTCACTACTTGCTGAGGCTGTCCATGAACCTGTGATCCTCCTATCTCAGCCTCCGAAGTACTGGGATTACAAGTATGTGCCACCATGCCTGGCTACCAGCCCTATTTTTTTTGTGTGTGTGTGGTACTGGGGATGGAACCCAGGGGCATTCTACCTCCGAGCTACACCCCTAGCCCTATATTTTATTCTTTATTTTGAAACAGGGTCTCACTAATTGCAGAGGGCCTCACTAAGTAGCTGAGGCTGGCTGCGAACCCAGATCCTCCAGTCTCAGCCTCCCAAGTACTGAGATTACAAGCCTGTGTGCCACTACACTCAGCTAGCCCTTTTCATTTTTAATTTTGAAACAAAGTTTCACTAAGTTGCTAAGGCTGGCCTCGAACCTGCAATCCTCCAGTCTCAGCCTCCCAGCTCCTGGGATTATAGTCTAGAGAACATGTTCTTTATGGCATCTCCTCATTGAAGAAGTTTAGGATGAGTTTCATGTCATAGTGTGTGGTCTACTGTGCTGAACTGTGCATGTGCGTTTGAGAAGAAGGGATCTTTTCTTTTTTAATTAATTAGTTAGTTAATTTGTGGTACTAGGGATTGAACCCAGAGGCCTTCTTCCTTTGAGCTACCCACCCCCCAGTCCAATTTTATTTCTTATTTGGACCCGGGATCTCGCTAGGTTGATGAGAGTCTCGCTACTTGCTGAGGCTGTCCTCAAACCTGCCATCCTCTCATCTCAGCCTCCCAAGCACAAGGATCACAGGTGTGCGTCACCGTGCCCGGCTTAGACGGCATCTTTTCTCCTAGCTCACTCTTGGATAAGGGTGCTCTACCAGGGGAGGCAGAGGAGGTCAGATGAGAAGCTTCGTGCGAGGTGTAAAGGGGCGTTACTTGTAATCTAGCTGTGGACTGCGCTTGACTTTGAAGACTGACGAGATAAAGCGGGCTCAGATGAGGTGACGCTGGCATCTGGCTAGACTACTCAGTGTGCAGATTGCGCCAGGGTTCTGGGGGAGACCAGGAGAGAGGGTGACTGCCAACAGTCATCCACTCCTCCCGTCCCTGTGAACTTGAACTGCCCAGTGTGCGGAAGGAAGGGACAGGTCGCCCTGTGGGGTATCTTGACTGCACCCACTTCCCTCTCCGTGCCGTAGGTTGGGAAACCACGTTTGATTTCAGAAGCAAATCCAGTAAGTGTTGATAACTGACGAATGTAATGCAGTGACTATGTACTTAATAAGGTCATTTTTAAAATGTTTTTCCTCCAGTGAATAATCTGATCGAATCCTTTATCATTTCTTTCTTGAAGTGTTTGCCTTCAATACATATTTGCGTATGCATCATTGTTATGCCTTGTGGGCTGTGCTGCTCCTGCCTCTTCCGTGCAAAGCCGGTAGAATCTCTCAGGTGTGGCCTCTGTCCCTGTGCATAGCCTTCTTCTTCCTTCTTTCTTTCCTTGAACCTGCAATCCTCCAGTCTCCGCCTCCCAAGTCCTAGGATTGCAAACATGAGTCACCATGCTCAGCTGTATTTATTTTAAACTTCTACTTACAATTTACTGTAGAAGGGCTTTTTTTGTTGTTGTTGTTGCTGCTGCTGCTGCTGTTATATTTGAATGCTTTGGTTTTTCCAGGTAATGATAAAATAAGGAGAATTTTTGCTTCATCCTTTTCTTTATTATGCTCAAATTCTTTTTCTTGTCTAATTGCAATAGCACTTTAATGCATTCAGAATGTTAAATATTAGTAGCGATGATGGATTTATTTGTCTTATGACTGAAATTAAGAGGAGTGCTTCTAATGCTCCCAAATACCAGAGATTGCAGGAAGCAGTACATTCTTTTCCCACTGTGTCTTAGTACATGTCAGGTGAGAACTTTTTTTTTTTTTTTGCGGTACTGGGGATTGAACTCACGGGCATTCTACCTCCGAGCTATACCCCCAGCCCTATTGTTTTATTCTTTTATTTTGAAACAGGGTCTCACTAAGTTGTGGAGGGCCTCACTAGGTAGCTGAGGCTAGTCTCGAACCCAGATCCTCTGGTCTCAGCCTCCCAAGTGCTGGGATTACAGGTGTGCGCCACTAGGCCTGGCTAGGTGAGAGACTTAACAACCAAAATACAACATCCTTCTAGGAACGACTGATTCTCCACGTACCTCTAGTGATCGGGGCCTTTCTGCTGTTTGACAGGTGAGGCAGGAAACTGTTAAGGACTGTAACGGTGCTGGAGGCTCTTTTCCTTGATTCAAAGAAAATAAGTTGAATCGCGAATTAAAACTAATAGACGAGCTGGGCGTGGTGGCGCACGCTTGTAATCCCAGCATTCTGGAGGCTGAGATCGGAGGATCCGGGTTCGCGGCCAGCCTCAGCTACCTAGTGAGGCATTCCGCAACTTAGTGAGACTCAGTTTCAAAATAAAGAATAAAAAATAGGGCTGGGGGTGTAGCTTGGAGGTAGAATGCCCCTGAGTTCAATCCCCAGTACCACAAAAAAAACCCCAAAAAACTAATAGACGGCTTGGTTGCAGCATTAAAAAAAACTTTATTACAAAGTCAGTAGGAAATAGAAAGGGAAGAGAAGAAAAGCAGCGTGCCTGGCAGACACACTGGAGAGCCCGAAAGTGGGACTCTGCCCACCCCTCAGACCCCAGTCTTTAAATACAGTCTTCGTATTGGCCTGTTCTTATCGGCTTACCAAGGTAATAGGCTAGTGACTTATTTCTTAGCCAGGTGGAGCCTCCTTCTCTCTGGGTCAGCGATCTACCTTGCTTTCACCCCTACTGTCTTGGGCTGTATTAGTTGCTCATCAACTATGGAGTTTACATTTCCAGGTCCCAAAGAATAGGAGGGAAACAGAGGCACAAATTACAGCCAGGGTAGCTGTGTGTGATCTCTAAGAGCAAGGCTCAGGGCTCTTGTATCTTTCCTAGGGGTAAACATTAGGACAAAGGGCAGAGGGCAAAGCAGCCGCTTCTCCCTGCCTCAGTGCTTGCACAGCACCCAGACCCTGATTGCTTGTAACATTTTGGAAATTAATGCCAGAGCAATTTTCCAATACCATCCTGTCACAAAACTACCAATCCTTTTCTTAAGCCCGGCCCTCTAGACACCTCAGCTATAGGGTCTCACTAAGTTTCAATAGCAACGATCGTAATTTTTGTTCTCTAGTTAAAGGGCGATGAAATGAAAATTCACATGCCAGTGATTTGCTGAGGATTTGTCTCAACTCACGGAAAGTACCAGACTTTCATATTCTAGGGTCAGGGAATCACTGGATGACATCCTTTAAAGGATGTTAACTCCCAGGTGTTCCCGTTTCTGCCCCTATGGGAAAAGTGGCCCCATTAGTCCGTCCAAGGGCAGTTCTCCGAGGAGACTCACAGAGATACCTTTATAAAGTCAAGTCAGAAGCTAGAGAACAAGAGGAAAACAAGAAAAGCCATATGAGGACAGAGAGATAGAGTCTAAAAAATTTGCTCCAATTAATTAATATTTCTTCTTATTTATTTATTTTGTTTGTTTTGCGGTACTGGGAATTGAACCCAGGGACACTCTATCTCCAAGCTACAGCCCCAGCCCTATTTCTTACTCTTTATTTTGAAACATGGCCTCACTAAGTTGCCCAGGGTCTAAGTAGCTTGTCTGGCCTTGAACCTGAGATCCTCCTGTCTCGTCCTCTCACGTACAGGGATGTACAGGGATTACAAGCGTGTACCACCATGCTCAGCTTATTTCTTCTAATTGATTTAACAAATATTGAGAGAAGTGTTTTGAATTCTGCAACAGTTATTGTGAATCAAGTTTTCAGTAAAATTCTGAGGTATTTGCTTCCCTCTTTTCAGGCTATGTTCTTTTATGCATAAAAATGTTTTATCTGCACAATGATTCTTCATTCCCAATGATTTTGTTATTTTTTTTTAACTTCATGTACTTTTTATAAGTGGAACATAAATAAATGTTGGGGTTTTTTGTAAACCAGTCTAAATTTGTGTCTTTTTTTTTAAATTTTTTTATTTTTTGGTGATACTGGGGGTAGAACCCAGGGACTTTCTACTTCTGGGCTATACCCCTAGCCCTATTTTATTTTTGTTTGGAAACAGGGTCTCACTAAGTTGATTTTTTTTTTTCTTTGCAGTTCTGGGGATTGAACCCAGGGGCATTCTACCTGCGAGCTACACCTCCAGTCCCATTCTTTAATTTGAAACAGGGTCTCACTAAGTTGCAGAGTGCCTCACTAAGTAGCTGAGGCTGGTCATGAACCTGGATCCTCCCGTCTCAGCCTCCCAAGTACTGGGATTATAAGTGTGCACCACTACGCCCGGCTCACTAAGTTGATTTTCATTTTGTTTTTCCTTCCTTCTGCTTTGGGAGTTATACTTTCTTCTTTTTTTTTTTTTTTTGGTACACCCTTAACCCTTTCTTGAAATAGGATCTCACTGCATTGCTGACAGTCTCACTAAGTAGCTGAGGCTGGCCTTGAATCTGTGGTTCCTCCCGATTCGGCCTCCCAACTACTGGTATTATTGGCATAAGCTGTTGTTCTATTTTATTTGTTAATTTGCTTATTTATTTTTTAGTACTGGAGATTGAACCCAGGGACGTTTTTATCTCCAAGCTACACCCCCAGTCCTGTTTTATTTTTTCATTTCACAACAGAGTCTTGCTAAATTGTTAAAGGTCTCACTAAGTTGCTAAGTCTGGCCTCAAGCATATGATCCTCTAGTTTTAGACTCCCAAGTACTAGGATTACAGGTGTGGGTCACCATGCCCATCTTTATTCTTTTTTTTTTTTTTTTTTGCATTACTGGGGATTGAACCCAGGGGCATTCTACCTCCAAGATACACCCCACCCCTATTTTTTTTTTTTTTTTTTTTGCAGCACTGGTAATTGAACCCAGGGGCATTCTACCTCTGAGCTACACCCCCAGCCCTGTTTTATTCTTTTTTTTTTTTTTTGGCGGTATGGGGGATGGAACCTGGGGGCATTCTACCTCTGAGCTACAGCCCCAGCCCTATTTTTTTATTCTTTATTTTGAAACAGGGTTTCACTAAGTTGCGGAGTGCCTCATAGGTAGTTGAGACTGGCCGAGAACCCGGATCCTCTGGTCTCAGCCTCCTAAATGCTGAGATTACAAGCCTGCGCCACCACATCCGGCTTTACTGTGCATTATTGTCACACAATTGTGTAATAACACAGCAGAACTCTCTCCTCTCTGTCACTTTGTAGCCATTGGTTTTAGTGCATTTTAAACTTATAATCATCACAACAGTTCACACATCCAGAAAAAAAACCATATTCAATATCACTGCCTCTACAACTATTATTTTGTGTACTCCTCTAGTGTTTTTTTCCATGCATATTCTAATGTGATAATTATTGTATAGTTTCCAAAGTAGCACATGGAGAGGATGCATTTTCTACTCACTTTGAGAAATCACCTAGTGCATGCCGGGCGTGGTGGCGCACGCTTGTAATCCCAGCATTCTGGAGGCTGAGACCGGAGGATCTGGGTTTGCGGCCAGCCTCAGCTACTTAGTGAGACACTCCACAACTTAGTGAGACTCTGTTTCAAAATAAAGAATAAAAAATAGGGCTGGGGGTGTGGCTTGGAGGTAGAATGCCCCTGAGCTCAATCCCCGGTACCGCAAAAAAAAAAAAAAAAAAAAAAAGAGAGAGAGAGAGAGAGGGAGAGAGAGAGAGAGAGAGAGAGAGAGAGAGAGAGAGAGAGAGAGAGAGAAATCACCTAGTGCTGATGAGAACCTGAAAAATCGCTGTGACTTTTAAACTCATCACACCCCGATTCTGATTTTAAGTACCAGTTTCCTGAGGGTCCACGCTGGAGTGTGCAATCTTTCTAGCTTTTTAAATACTGGATTTGACTGTGTTGCTAGGAAACACAAAATAAAAGAAAAATAAGTAGGATGCAAATTGTGAAAGTTAAATTAGGTTGTTATAAACAATGCAGCTGTGAGGTACTTTCTCTTTAGCAAAACAGTTGTGTGTAAAACATTCTTTACAGACCCGTTCAAGAAACTCCTTATAACAAAGTTTCCTGTTTCATTTTGCATTTTCCCTTCCCTGGAAGGTTGTTTTTTGTGGCTCAGTAGGAGTTGCTTTCCGTCTGTGGGAAGGTCTATTCCAAATTGACTTCTTCTGGATTGGTTCAGATTCCTTTCCAGCAAGTGCTTTGTTCTCAGAAAAAAAAAAAAAAAAAAAAAAAAAGCTTAGGTCAGTTAAGCAACTTGCTGCTACTGTCTGAAAAAAAAAAAAAAGCTGACTAATGGTGAAGCGTTCTCCTTTGGCTGATGCAAACCTGGAGAATTTGCATCATCATGCAGCTGGAGTAAATCGGTGTGACAGGCGGTAACTTAAATACCGGCCGGTGAGGAAGCGGAGCCGGTTTGTAAGCCCAGGGCAGCCGAGCCTCCGCGGCCTCTGGGGTAGCCGGAGGAGGAGCAGGAGGCCGAGCGCACCCTGAGCACACAGGTGCTCCCGAGCAGTAATTAGATAGCTGCAAAGGAGACAGAAATATACCTCTGAGTTTTTACCTGCCCACACGCTAGCGCCGAGGCTCTTGCAAGCAGAGAGGAAGCGGCCGATCAGTCACACCGAGGGACTCTTGAAAAGTTGAAAACTTTGGTTTTTTATTTTTTCCCCCTCCTCTCGTGTGTCCCAACTATGGTCCGAAAGCCGGTGGTGGCCACCATCTCGAAAGGGGGTTACCTGCCGGGAAATGTGAGGGAAAGGCTGCCCTCGGCGGGGGGCGCTGAGCCTCCCGAGCGCGAGAAAGTGGTGCTGAAGAAGAAAATCACCCTGCTGAGGGGCATCTCCATCATCATCGGGACCATCATAGGAGCCGGGATCTTCATCTCCCCCAAGGGCGTGCTGCAGAACACCGGCAGCGTGGGCCTGTCCCTCGTCGTCTGGACCGTCTGTGGGGTCCTGTCACTGTTTGGTGAGTGTGTGCGTGTGTGTGTGAGTGTGTGTGTGTATGTGTGCGTGGCCGGAAAGTTTGTTCCCTGGGGTAGTTTCTGAGGAGTAAATGAATGCTTGTCTTTCTGTTTGGGTATCTGAACTCTAGGAGCAAATTAGGGATTTTCTCAAATTGTTTCCTGCAAGCTGTACTCTTTTTTTTTTCCCCCAAGCCAGATCTTTGCTGCTGTTTTTTGTTGTTGTTGTTGTTGTTTGTCTCCCTGACTTTTTTTTCCCCGGGGTAAATGAAAGCAAAGATGAACCTGGATGATCCAGAAAGTAGATGTGAGTCCTTTCTGGCCGCCCTGCTCCCTTCCGTGAGTTTGGCACGCGCCAGGAACACCTGTGCAGTGAAACCTGGCGTGTCCTGTTGGGCTCAGAGCTGAAAGTCCAGCACAAGCCCTGCTTGTTTGTTTGGCTTTTTATCAGCCAAACAAACGCACGCCAGTCTTTAACTTTCTGGGTTTTTTTTTTTTTTTTTTTTTTTTTTTTTTTTTTTTAAGGTTCGCACAGGCTCGGGAGTTTCTAATACTATCTTTCAAATGCTTGACAGAGGAAGGTTTGGAAGGTTTGTGACGTCACTGGATCCCCTTCCTAAGTGGGATAACTTGACAGCCTGAGCTTTTTTTTTTTTTTTTTTTTCACCAATTCTTGCAAATGTTTCACAACTTCAGCAGTTGTGTGTTCAGATGTATACTTGCACAGATCTGTTTTCTTCATCTCTAGTTCACTTAGTCTCCAGGGAATCGAATAATTGGTCCACCTGTTTGCTCAGTTAGCCTGAAGAGAACTCATAGAAGTATGATTATTATTTCTTTTTCAAAACTTGTGCAAGAGCCGGGTGTGCTGGCGCACGCTTGTAATCCCAGCATTCGGGAGGCTGAGACCGGAGGATCTGGGTTCGAGGCCAGCCTCAGCTACCTAGTGAGGCACTCCGTAACTTAGTGAGACCCTGTTTTAAAATAAAGAATAAAAAATAGGGCTGGGGGTGTAGCTCGGAGGTAGAATGCCCCTGAGTTCAATCCCTAGTACCGCAAAAAAAAAAAAAAAATTAAAATAATAATGTCTCCAAACTACCTTTAAAAAAAAAAAAAACTTGTGCAGGGTATGGTGGCGCATACACTCTTGTAATCCCAGTACTTGGGAGACTGAGACAGGAAGATCACTGGTTCAGGTTCATGGCCAGCTTCCACAACTTAGTAAGGATCTCAGTAACCTAATGAGATCCTGTTTCTAAATAAGAAATAAAAAATTGGGCTGGGTGTGTAGCTTGGAGGTAGAAAGCCTCTGGGTTCGATCCCCAATTACCCCCCCCCCCAAAATACAAAATCTGTAACTTTTCAATTGATTTCGGGATTAACATTAAAGACCGAATAAATACCCTCCTCACTCAGTTTCAGTGTGCAAATTGCTACAAAGTTACCTGAGTTAATTGTAAAGGTGACCAAAACTGGCAAATTGTCCAAAAAGATAAAAGTTAAATTTGATTTATGCTAGCCAGGCGTGGTGGTGCATGCTTGTAATTCCAGTACTTGGGAGACTGAGACAGGAAGATCACAAGTTTGTGACCAGCCTCAGCTACTTAGTGAGAACCTCTGCAACTTAATGAGACCCTTGTTTCAAAATAAAAATAAAAAATAGGGCTGGGGTGTAGCTCGGAGGTAGAATGCCCCTGAGTTCAATCCCCAGTACCACACACACACACACACACACACACACACACACACACACACACACACAAAAAAAAATTGATTGATGCTATGGTTTAAATGTCTAAGATATATTTACCCTGCTCTGGAACATAGTGTGCTTGGATTCCAAGAGACTACACTGGGAAGTTTCTAACTCTGTGTCCTAAGCGCTAGGACCACGTACTGACTCTTGGTCCTGCATATACCGAGTGATTCAGTCCCTCTACCCAGGTCTGTGATGATTGGCACAGTTATCCAGAGAATGCAAGTTTTCATTTTTTTAGGAAGAAGGTGTTTTGAATAAAACTTGCTAAAACAGTCTTAGGATAGAAATACCTATGGCGGGATTATTATTGGTTTCCTTACACTTTGTGGTGCTGTTAATGTGAATAACTTGGGCTTTATAAGAACTTTATTTCCTAACAGTTGTATGTCCTTACTTCCCCAGTGCTACTCTCCATCTTTGCGGATTCCTTTGGTGTATCAATCATATACTTATGTGAAGCCCTGATAGAACCCTTTGCCACTATTAACAGTAGTATGGCCCTAGCATATGTATGTCTAATAAACACAGAGAAACCTGTTAATCCTTTTTTTTTTTTTGCGGTACTGGGGATTGAACTCAGGGGCGTTCCACCTCCAAGCTATACCCCCAGCCCTATTTTTTATTCTTTATTTTGAAACAGGGTCTCACTAAGTTGTGGAGTGCCTCACTAGGTAGCTGAGGCTGGCCGCGAACCCGGATCCTCCGGTCTCAGCCTCCCGAGTGCTGGGATTACAAGTGTGCACCACCACGCCCACCTACTGTTAATCTTCTTAAATGATTTTGTGCCCTCTCAGCCTTAAATTTTTCTGCAGCACTTGATATGTTTAAAATAAATCAAAGTTGGGTGTGATGGCACATGCCTGTAATCTTAGTACTTGCTGTGAGGCTGAGACAGGAGGATCACAGTTTGAGGGCAGTCTTAGCAACATCATGAGACCCTCAGCAACTCAGTGAGACACTGTTTCAATGTAAAGAATAAAACTGGCTGGGGTTGTAGCTCAGAGGTCGATTGCCCCTGGTTTCCACGCTAGTACTCCCACCCCAAGTAAAATAAATCAAGCTGGATATGGTGGCACATGCCTATAATCCTAGTACTTAAGAGGCTGACTTAGGAGGATCACAGGTTTGAGGCCAGCCTCTACAACTAAGCAAGAGCCTGTTTAAAAAAAAAAAAAAAGTGGGGGGGAGTGGGGAAGAGGAGGCTAGGGGTGTACTTCAGAAGTAGAATGCTTTTGGGTTCAATCCCCAGTACAAATAAAATAAAATAAAATAAAATAAAATAAAATAAAATAAAATAAAATAAAATAAAATAAAATAAATCAATATCTAGTCAGAAAAGCTACAACCATTTCCTGGACTTTACGTACTTACATGCAGTTCCCATTATGTCATCCAATTTGGGTGCACAATATGTTTTTTTTTTTTTTTTTTTTTGCGGTACTGGGGATTGAACTCAGGGGCATTCTACCTCCGAGCTATACCCCCAGCCCTATTTTTTATTCTTTATTTGGAAACAGGGTCTCACTAAGTTGCGGAGGGCCTCACTAGGTAGCTGAGGCTGGCCGCGAACCCGGATCCTCTGGTCTCAGCCTCTGGATTGCTGGGATTACAAGCATGCGCCACCACGCCCGTCTGTGTGTGCTCCTCTGGATGGACTTCCTGTTTGCATATCATTTGTGACTTCCATGCCCAGGGCTTTATGCATGCCATACTGACTGGAAGGAAAGCCAGCTGTGGGACTCAGGATCAGGAATCAGTCTTCTAGAGACGGTCTCCAACTTAGGGCGGTTCAGCTTATGGCCTTTTGACTTTCCAAGGGTGACTTGACAATAAAAATGAACTTTCTGCCCAACTGTAGGAACATGCCCTGTGTTTTGAGAATATTTGAGGCAGGGGGGTATAAGCTGGTGCCCCACAGGTTAGGTGTAGTGAATACATTTTGCATTTAACTGCATTGTCAACAGATAAGCAGAGGAGGATCTGTATTTGATTTACCACTTTTTTAAAAGCCAATATCACAGCCGGGTGCGGTGTTACAACCTTGTAATCCCAGCATTTGAGAAGCTGAGACTGGAGGATCAGGGTTCGAGGCCAGCCTCAGCTACCTAGTGAGGCACTCCGCAACTTAGTGAGACCTGGTTTCAAAATAAAGAATAAATAGGGCTGGGGGTGTAGCTCGAAGGTAGAATGCCCCTGAGTTCAATCCCCAGTACCTCAAAAGAAAAAAAAAAAAAAAGCCAGCATCAATACAGGGAATTTTTTTTTTTTTTTTTTTTTTTTTTTACCTGTTTTGAACTTTTTTTTCCATCTGGGCAAGATGGTTTTGGAACTTGAGATTTGAAATGAAAATCTCATCTCCCCAGAACTCAATTTAATCTTAGAGCAACCATCCTGGAGTTTCAGCAAAATCTACCAGGTCTAGGTATTGATTCTCTGACAATAATTTCTGAGGTACTTAAACCTCTTTCCAATCACAGTTTATATTGGATGCTTTTCTGGACAGCCTACCAATACGGTGACTGTTCCCCAAAAGAGACTGGGAAAATCGTAACTAGTTATAATTGGTTACAAATAGACAAAATCAAACAGTGGCCTCTAAACTGTAATCTGAGGACTTTAGAATGAACTGTGAGAATTTTGGATCCCTCTTTTGAGGACTCTGGGCTCTTTTGCTTGGAGAAAAAAATGTATGGTCCTACAGTCCGGTTTTTATTTGATTGTTCTTGAGTTAAAAAGAACTTCCTGAGCCGGGGGTGGTGGCGCATGCTTGTAATTCCAGCATTTGGGAGGCTGAGACCAGAGGATCCGGGTTTGAGGCCAGCCTCAGCTACCTAGTGAGGCACTCCGCAACTTAGTGAGACCTGTTTCAAAATAAGGAATAAAAAAATAGGGCTGGGGGTGTAGCTCGGAGGTAGAATGCCCCTGAGTTCAATCCCCAGTACCAAAAAAAAAAAAAAAAGAACTTCCTGGCCAGGCATGGTGGTGCATGCTTGTAATCCCAGTACTTGGGAGGCTGAGACCGGAGGATCCGGGTTTGCGGCCAGCCTCAGCTACTTAGTGAGGCTCTCTGAAACTTAGTGAGACCCTGTTTGAAAATAAATAATAAAAAATAGAGCTGGGGGGTGTAGTTCGGAGGTAGAATGCCCCTGCGTTCAATCCCCAGTACCGCAAAAAAAAAAAAAACCAAAAAAATAGGACTGGGGGTGTAGCTTGGAGGTAGAATTCCCCTGGGTTCAATCCCCAGTACCACAAACAACAACAAAAAACAAAACAACTTCCCAGGTGACTCTGTACTGCTAGGTTCAGGAATCAGATAATCGATACTAAGATTTCATTCACTGTCCAAATTATATTTATGTCGGACAGTTCTATATGAATTATTATTGGTTAGTAATAACTTTCTACTTGTATAGTCCTGGAGTTAACTTGGGCAAAAATTGTGGATTCCATTTCAGAATTTTAACAGTATGGATAGAATTTTTCACAAAACGTTAAGATCTAGTTCTTATTTTCTTGGCAATTGATTGCTCATATTAGGAAAGATAGCTGTATTTCACGTGACATTCGCCATCTGTCAGGCCGATACCATCTGTGGCTCCCACGGTCACATTCCTATACACAACTTGCTTCTGAGGTAAAGATGAGATATTCATCTTCTAGGGAAGGAAACCGCCGAGGTTTGGGGATGGAGCATAACTTTCTCACTTCCATGTGAATTGTACAGCTGAAAGTTAAAAATTTAGTTTATAATTACTTTTTTTTTTTTTATTTTGCGGTACTGGAGATTGAACTCAGGTGCATTCTACCTCCAAGCTATACCCCCAGTCCTATTTTTTATTCTTTATTTTGAAACAGGGTCTCCCAAAGTTGTGGAGTTCCTCACTAGGTAGCTGAGGCTGGCCGTGAACCTGGATCCTCCGGTCTCAGCCTCCCAAATGCTGGGATCACAAGCGTGCGCCACCACGTCCGGCTTATAATTATTTTTACCTTAATGTATACTAATGTAAATTATAGCATCTCTTTTTGAACAGCATGTTATCTCAGCCATCTGGGGTGTACACTTCAAAAACACCCAAGATAACCTTTTCTCGAAGCAGAACACCTGGGTCAGAATTCATTTTGCTGACAAAATACATTCTATAAATTGAATGAAGTCTTGCTGGGCTTCCAGTTCATACTTTTCTGGGGAACAGATAACCCTTATTTCTTTTGATTTGCCATAGAAACATCATTTGTTAAAAGAATTTTCAATATAATGAGGCCGGTTTGGCATAATTACTTGGCTTGCTGAGGTTGAGCTCATCAAAAAGTAGGTCAGAACTACTGGCCTCAATCTTCCTTTTTCTCCCTTTTTTTCTCTCCAGTTTCTGACTCAAAATTCTGAACCATATAATATTGTTTTAAAAGTTTGTATTTGCCATTTCAAGTGAAACAACTTTTTTCAAATAGAATGAACTAGCCCTTAAGCACGAGAAAGTTTGAAGAGGAACTTGGTGGGTCTGCTAGGATGAGGGCTGTTTTGAAATCAGGATGCCATTCCGACCAGAGGAAGTCCTCCATTGCGTGCAAAAAAACATCCTTCTAAGCCGGGCATGGTGGTGTGCGCTTGTAATCCCAGGACTTGGGAGGCTGAGAAATCTGGTGGTCATTACACAGGAGCATTGCCGGTTTGTGGCCTGACTCAGCTACTTAGCGAGGCCCTCCCCAACTCAGTGAGACCCTGTTTCAAAATAAGAATAAAAAATAGGGCTGGGGGTGTAGCTTGGAAATAGAATGTCCCTGGGTTCAATCCCTAGTCCCACAAAAAAAAA
>PVLC010011061.1:0-48345 GCA_004027655.1 Graphiurus murinus
GAGGAGGAGGAGGAGGAGGAGGAGGAGGAGAAGGAAGGAAGGAAGGAAGGAAGGAAGGAAGGAAGGAAGGAAGGAAGGAAGGAAGGAAGAAAGGAAGGAAGGAAGGGTTACACTCTAGCACATGTGAAACAATTATAGAAATATGAACTACAAATCAATGGAGCAATGTCACTACCATCAGGAAATGTTATCAAATATATATTGAACCAAATGGAATTTGAAAGACTGAACTGCATAATTGTGATTCTAATGGTGCCTGAAAACCATTTCTAAATCAAAGAATCTGTCCTCTTTTGAGGTAAGGCAGATGTACATCTGAGTATCAGGACCCATTGTTCCTTACCATGGCCATGTGTGTACTTCAACCTCATATATGTCATGCCTATGTCCTAGATCTGGAAAAGCCATGAGAAAAGTAGTGTTTTCACCCCTGTTTTATTTGACCTATTATGTCCTTATTACAAACTGTCATTTGTGAGCCTATATGTTCTTTATACCAGTCATAGAAACATGCATCTAAAAAAGTCACCTAAAAGAGAGCTGTGAAAGGTACTCTCAAAATATAGTGGCTTGGTATGAATCAAAGAAAAAATAATGCAGTTTCTCAGAAACCCAGGGTACTTTGATTATACATTCTAATTACCATGCTACCCTCCATCCATGTTTATATACAAGATGATTATGTTTTTGGTCACTGAAATCTAAATTCATTTTTATTATCTCAGAATATTGAAACACATGACTTAAGCAACAGCTGAAACTCATAGATGATTTTCAAATGAGCTAAACACAGAGTTGAGGAATATGAATTATGAACACATGCAAATACATACAAGCAATTCAGCTCACTGGGTTTTAGATGATGCTTGATTTTTCTAAAATGTTTTCCCTTAATTATATCTCATTTGTTTAATCAATAGTATCTAATTTTCTGAGTTGTTTGCTATTACATTGGTTTACGTTACATGATTTCATAATGAGCATGAGAAAATATTATGTTTTATTCCTACATTGATTAAAACTAAGTCCTTGCTAAGGTAATAAAACTTACCCACTTTATTAGGAGTGGAACTGTCATTTTGCCACTCTTTTAGGCTAAAAAACTTTCTTCTAGACTGACATTTAAGTATATTCATTTGGAAATAATCCATGAAGAAACACCTGGTAAGGGAACTTCAGTTCATCACAGTAAATATACTTGTGATTTCTCCTACAAATGCAACTTCTTGACTGTAACAAATGCAAAATATTGAAGATCCAACAATTCAATTCATTATTGAACTATTCATTTAGATTATTTCCAACTTAATATCTTTCAATCTTTTGATTTGCAATTTTACTTTCATTCCCAATTTATTATTTTAATGCAACTTTCTGAAAACTCACTATAAACTATGCACTATGCTAGACCCTAGTGCTACTGAAGTGAATAAGATAAATCTTGCCATCAGTTAGGCACTGAAAGTCTACTCAAAGACAGATGAGTAAAGAATAAAATCAGTGTTCTATTGTAATGATGGACATCTGAATTCAGAGATAAGGCAAAGATGAAGAGTGCTTACATAAAGACATAAATATCTGTCTCTCTATAGAGACGGGTCAGAATGGTTTTAGAAAGCAGTCAATTCTTGAGCTGAAACTTGAAAACCAAGAGAGACTTCTTACCATGTAAGCATATGGAGAGAACAGAGAAGGTATGCCACAATGAGCCCTATTACAAAAAAATAGAGTGTGGGTAAAGTTGGAGATTTTAATTTGCCTTCCTAGTAGGATATCAGACAGGTTGAAAGCAACAGAAACCTGGAAATAGGAAGACCAGACTATGGAAAGCTTTATGTGCCATGCTAAAAGAATTTGTATCCTGAAGAATTTTGAACAGGGGACTAGTATATCATATTTCTTGTCTGTATTCTTTTCAGCACATTCTGAAGCTTTATTTTATTTATTTTTTATTTTTTATATTAATTTGTGCATTTTAATCATACATGTTTGTTATGTACAGAGTGATAAAGGCATATATGGACACATTTCTCATTTAAACCCTTCCCAATTCCCACCCCACTCCCTCGCCCTCCCTCATCAAGTTCAGTTTAGTGATGGACTTTCATATATTTGTGAAAGTACATCATGTGCATTAGGGTGCCCCCCTCTGATCCCCTCCCCACATCCATCACCATCAGTTAAGTCAACTTCTTTGCTTTTGAGGGTTTCTCCTTTTCATCTGGGGACCCTCTTATGCCCCATTTCTCCCTAGCATCCGCATATTAGGGAGAACATATGCTATTTTACTTTTTGTGACTGACTAATCTCACTTAACAAAGTGTTTTCCAGTTGCATCCATTTCCCTGCAAATAACATGATTTTGTTCTTCTTTATGGCTGAGTAAAATTTCATTGTGTACATATCCCATAGTTTTGTAATCCATTCATCTGTTGATGGACATCTTGGCTGCTTCCATAGTTTGGCTATTGTAAATTGTGCAGCTATAAACATAGATACACATGCATCGGTCTAATAGTTTGGTTTCCATTCTTTTGAGTAGATACCCAGAAGTGGTATTGCTGGATCATATGGTAGGTTCATTCCCATTCTTCTGAGCATCCTCCATTCTGTTTTCCAAAGTGGTTGCACTAATTTGCAATCCCACCAACAATGTATTAGGGTTCCCACTTCTGCACACCCTCGCCAGCATTTGTTGTTGCTCGTGTTTTTTATGATTGCCGTTCTGATTGGAGTTAGGTGAAATCTCAAGGTAGTTTTGATTTGCACCTCTCTGATTGCTAATGAGGTAGAACATTCCCTCATATATTAATTGGCCTTTTGAATTTCTTCTTTTGTGGATGGTCTGTTTAGATCCTTTGCCTATTTTTCAATTGGGTTATTAGTTTTCTAAGATGTGATTTTCTTGAGTTCTCTGTATATTCTAGATATTAGTCCTCTATTAGAAGAGTAGCTGGCAAAAATTTTCTCCCACTCTGTGGGTTATCTGTTGAGGTTCTTAATATTTTCCCATGCTGAACAGAAGCTCTTCAGTTTAATGCAATCCCATGTACTGATCTTCATTTGAGTTGCTTGTGCTTTTGGGGTCTTGTTGAGAAAGTTATTGCCTGTGCCTATGTGTTCAAGTGTTGGTCCTATGCCCTCTTCGAGTAGCTGCAAGATCTCTGGCCTAACTTCCAGGTCTTTTATCCACCTTAAGTTGACTCTTGTGCAGGATAAGAAAGTGGGGTTTATTTCCATTTTCCTGCATATGGTTAACCAGTTTTGCCAACACCATTTGTTAAAGAGGCCATCGTTTTTTCAGTGTATCTTTTTGGCTCCTTTGTCAAAAATCAGTTGGCTGTAAGTGTGTGGGTCTGTTTCTGAGTCTTCTATTCTGCTCCATTGGTCTATGTGTCTGTTTTTGTGCCAATACCATGCTGTTTTTATTACTGTGGCTTTGTATTAGAGTTTGAAGTCAGCTATTGTGATACCCCTTGCATGGTTCTTGTTGCTTAGAACTATTTTGGCTTTTTGTTATCCTGGGCTTTTTGTTCTTCCAAATGAATTTAAGGACTGATTTTTCTATGTCTGTGAGGAGTGCCTTGGCAATTTCATGGGTATTGCATTGAATTTGTAGATCACTTTTTGGAGGATGGCCATTTGGATGATATTTATTCTGCCTATCCAAGAGTATGGTAGATCCTTCCATCTTCTAAGGTCTTCATCAATTTCTTTCTTCAACTTTTTATAGTTTTCCTTATAGAGGTCTTTACCTCCTTGGTTAGATTTATCCCTAAGTATTTCATTTTTCAGGGTGCTATTGTGAGTGGAATTGTTTCTAGATTTCTTTTTCAGTGGATTTGTGGTTGGCATACAGAAAAGCTTCTAAATTTTTTAGTGATTTTGTATCCAGACACTTTGGTGAACTTGTTAATCAGTTCTGTAAGTTTTTTGGTTGAGTTTGTTGTGTCTTCTAAGTATACTATCATGTCATCTGCAAAAAGGGATAGTTTTAGTTCTTCTTTCCCTATTTTTACCCCTTTGATTTTCTTCTCTTTCCTTATTGCGATGGCTAGAGTCTGAAGTACTATGTTTAAGAGAAGAGGTGATAATGGACATGCTTGTCTTGTTCCTGTTTTAGTGGTAACTCTTGCAGTTTTTTGCCATTTAATATGATATTGGCTGTGGGCCTATTGGATATTGCCTTTATGACATTGAGGTATGTTCCTTATATTCCAATTTTCTGAAGTGCTTTTAGCATGAATGGGTGTTGGATCCTGTCAAATGTTTTTTCAGCATCAATTGAGATGATCATGTGGTTTTTGTCTTTGATTCTGTTTATGAGGTGAATTACATGGATTGTTTTTTGTATGTTGAACAAGCCTTGCATCCCTTGGATGAACCCGACTTGGTCATGGTGTTTAATTTTCTTGATGTGGTTTTGAATGCACATTGCTAGTATTTTGTTTAGCAGTTTTGCATCTAAGTTCATCAATGATATAGGTCTATTCATTTCTTTTCTTGAGCTGTCTTTATTTGGCTTTGGTATTAATGTGATGTTGGCTTCTTAGAATATGTTTGGGAGGGTCCCGTTTCTTTTTATTTCTTTTTATTTTGAGATGTGTAAATGTTTTATGAGATAAATATATGAAATTGTATAAATGTTTTATGAGATGTATAAATGTTTATGAGATAAATTTATGAGATTTTATAAATGTTTTATGAAATTCACTTGGAAACCCATCTGGTCCTGGGCTTTTGATTGTTGGTAAACAATTGCTGTTTCTGTCTCTTTGATTGTTATTGGTCGGTTTAAGTTTTCAATATCTTCTTGACTCAATTTAGGAAGATTATATGTGTCTAGAAATTTGTCAATTTTTTTCTAGATTTTCCATTTTGTTGGAGTATAGTTTTGCAAAATAGTTTCTGATGATCCTCTGTATTTCCATACTGTCGATGGCAATATCACCTTTTTCATCTCTTATTATGATAACTTGGGTTGATTCTCTCTTTCTTTTGGGTAGGTTGGCCTATGGTATATCTATCTTGTTTATTTTTTCAAGAAACTAGCTTTTGGTTTTGTTGATTTTCTGTATTGTTTTTTTATTCTCTATTTCATTAATTTATGCTCTGATTTTCTTGATTTCCTATCTTCTACTGGTTTGACCTCAGACTCTTCTTGTTTTTGAGTGGTTTGAGCTTTATCATTAGGTTATTTTTTTGGTGATTTTCTCTTTTTCTTATGTGGGCACTCAGTGCTATAAATTTTCCTCTTAGAACTGCCTTCAAATTGTTGCAGAGGCTTTGATATGTTGTGTCTCTGTTTTCATTGGTTTCTAGGAATTTTGTAATTTCTCCCCTTACTTCTTTTATAACCCTATCCTCATCCAGCAGTGTGGTGTTCAGTCTCCAAGTGTTTACATGGTTACTCTGTGTCGTCTTGGAGTTGATTTCTAGTTTCACTCCATTGTGGTCTGAAAAGATGCAGGGAATTATGTCACATTTTTTAATTTGCCAGTGCTCTCTTTTTGGCCCAGAATGTGGTCTGTTTTGGAGAAGGTTCCATGTGCAGCTGATAAAAATGTGAATTCAGGTGTAGTTGGGTGAAAGAGTCCATATGTGTCCAATAGGTCCATTTGGTTTATGGTATTCTTTAGGTCTGAAGCATCCCTTTGTTTAGAAGATTGGTCTAGTGATGTGAGAGGAGTATTGAAGTATCCCAGTATTATTGTATTTGGATATATGTGTGTCTTTATATCATACAGAGTTTCTTTTATGAAAGTGGCTGCACCTATGTTTGGGGCATAGATGTTGATAATTGTTATTTCCTCTTGCTGGATTGTTCCTTTTACTTGTAAAAAATGACCTGCTTTTGCCACGGAAAGAATTTTTATATATGTGTTGTAAACTTAATTGGTTGTGATTAACCTTTAGAAAAACAAGCCTGTTGGGAAACAGTTCCAGCCTAGAGTGCAGGCTCTATCTGAAAGCAAATGAAGTTGAATACTATGTTGCTGAATACTTGGCAAACCAAGTACAAAAGAAGAAAGCAAGCTTTCTCTGCAGCAACATAATGTTCTGATGGAATTTACTTTTGTGATAAGGAAGCAGCTTCCTGTCTAGTAAACTGTGTCCTTGTCTACTAAAACAGGACAAGGAGACTTAGAACAAAGAGGTTTATAGATTGAAATGCTATCTCATTTCTACCAGAGTTACACAGAAAATCTTGTGACACAGAATATCTTATGAGTTTATTAAAGAGAGCCTGTCTATTGTGTTTCTGTCCATAAGAATCAAGCTAAGATTTTCAGTAAGAGAGCAGCAGCAGCAGCAGCAGCAGCAGTTGCAAAGCTTGCCTGCCATCCTCAGCCAAAGAGAAATAAACAAATGTGCTTCTTCACTGCATGGGTGTGAGCATACTCTTGTCCCCTTGTCTCATTCCACACCAATCAAATAACCCCTGACCCTGTTGCCAAGAGGGCTGGACCCTGGCATGCTTTGTCTCTTCTGATAAGCTTAGGCTTGAAGTCTACTTTATCTGATATCATGGTTGCTATTCCTGCTTGTTTTCGAGTTCCATTGGCATGGATTACCTTACTCCAGCCCTTCACCTTTAGTTTGTGGGAATCTTTGCTTATAAGGTGTGTTTCTTGCAGGCAGTATATAGATGGATTCTGAGTTTTAATCCATTTTGCCAACTTGTGCCTTTTTATTGGGGAATTGAGACCATTTATATTCAGTGTGATTATTGAGAGATGATTTTTAATTCCTAATATTTTGAGTTTTGACTTCTGTTTTCAGTGGTGTTCATTCTTCTTTGCTTAGTTGTTTGCTTCCTGGAAATTATTGTTTCTCTGGTTCTGATGTTTACTTGTTAGTTCTTCTTCGTAGTAATCTCTTTGATAATTTTCTCTAGCGCTGGTTTGGAAGACATGAATGCTTTCAGTTTGTGTTTGTCATGGAAGGCTTTTATATCACCATCAATTTTGAGAGAGAGTTTTGCTGGGTAAGAGAATCTTGGCTGCAAATTATTTTCTTTCAGAGTTTGCAATATGTTACTCCAGTCCCTCCTGGATTTCATGATTTGGTTTGGAAGATCTGGCATGATTCTAATTGGTTTGCCTCTAAATGTCACTTGGCCTTTTACTTTTGTTTCCTTTAGAATTCTCTCTTTATCCTCTACATTAGTCACCTTGATTATTATGTGGCGTGGTGAACCTCTTCTTTGGTCTTGTCTCAAGGGAGTTAGGTATGTTTTCTGTACCTGTGTGTCAACTTCTGTTTCTATGTGTGGAAAATTCTCTGATATTAGTTCTTTGAAAAGATTTTTTATTCCATTAGTTTCAACTTCTCCTCCCTCTTCTATGCCTATTATTGTTAGGTTAGCGCTTTTAAAATTGGCCCAGATTTCATCGATGTCGGATTCTTACTGTCGAATTTTTTTTCTAAATTATGTCCTATGGATTCATTTTTCGAATGGTCATCTTCTAAGAGTGATATTCTATTTTCCATATGGTCCAATTTACTGTTTATTGTTTGTAATGATGCCTTCATTTCAATTATTGCATCTTTTACTTCCTTCAATGCTTCTCTTTGGTCCCCGTTCAGGGTGTCAGATTCTTTGTTTACTTCTTCCTTTATTTCTTTCCAACTCTCCCTGCATTCTTTCCAAAAATCTTTTATTGATTCTAGCATTAAAGATCTGAATTGGTCTTCTGGTAATCTCTGCCACTCTGTGTTGGTGAGATCTGTTATTGAGGGGTTATGGTGGCTCATTGTTTCTTTGCTATTTTTCCTTCCCATGGATTCCCTGTTCTTAAATTTATATCTTTGCTGCTATTGCAAGCTTTCTCATCCAATCTCTGCAGTGGAGGTTTAGAGGTGTCTGCTGGTATATACAGAGAGAGGTTGTGTTCAGCAGTAAAGGTTGGGTGAGAAGTCACATTGATGAATGCAAGAATAGGGTAAAGTAGAGGGTATATTCCAGTGGAATAAGATGTTTAGTGTGTTGAGGTGATACATTGTAAATATTAGAGATGGTGGATATGTGGGGGGATTCTGGTAGTCAATGTAGAGTTTTGGGTGTGGTAGTATGAGATGGTCTTGATATGAGACAGGGAAAAAGGAAGAAGAAAAGAGAAGGGAAGAAGTGTTGAGGTGAAGAATATAGATGGAAGAGATGGAGGGAAGCTTGTAAGAGGGATAGGGAGAGTTATCAAACTAGGCAAAAAATAACAAAGCAACCAGTCATCCAAACAAACATAAGAAAATTAAGGCAATACACAATGAAAACAGAGTAAGAACAAATAAAACATAACACACACACAAATCAAAACAAAAAGCAACAACAACAACAAAAACCCTGCTAGCTTGAAAGTATAGAGCTGAGTTGGCCTCTGTAGCCCTTTTGAATATGCATGGATATTTTCAGCTTTTAAATGTCTGCTCACTCTGTTAAATTTTCAAGTGTGTCTCTGGCATTCTTATTTGCTCTGTCAGTGCAGGCAGGGAGTTCCATGATGCCTCTCCCACTGCAAGCTTGTGTCTCTGAGCCCTCCACAGGGCCTGACTGCATCCCTCTCTCTCTGCCTTTGCTGGTGGGGGGAGTGTAGTCTATATGCCAGGCATTTTCCAGGGTGCCTGGAAGTTCTCTATGCCCTGTGTGCACTGGGTCCCTCCTGCACTTCTGTTCTTATCCAACCAATTGAAGGGTGAGTGACTGAGTTTGCGCTTTGTATAGTGGCCCCCGCACCTCAGGGGTGCAAATTTAACTTAGAGATTCCTGCTGCTCTGATTCCAGTGGGAGGGATGATCTGGGGTATTCTTGCCACAGGTTTAAGATGGTTGTGCCAGGTGTTCTTGATCACTGTTGATCCTGCAGAGATATGCCTCCTGATTAGGGTGTGTAGTTCCACAGTTCCTGGGGGCACAGTAGGTCTTTGGAGGTCTTGGTGCTAATAGACACTGCTCTTGGTGACTGGCAAAATGGTGACTGGCAAGATGGCAGCCACCAGTTCGCATGGCACGCTACTGCCACGTGCGGGTGCCAGTTCCTTTGTTCTTCCTGGGTTCTGTTCAACTGCTTTTGTTGTTTTATTCACTTTTTTGCTGCTTTTCTTTTCTTTCCTTCCATCAAGGAGCTGCATTTGTGGCAATTTTGATCTAGGCTCTGCTCTGAGGTGCAGTTGATCACTGTTCCAGCTCTGAAGCCTGAGGTAAGCTGGGGTGGTCCCATGCGGGCTTTACCACATGTTCCAGTCACTGTGGAAGGTGCGGGGATATACCACCTTGTTAGGATGTGGAGTTCTGGAGTCGCTTACTCCATGCCTGGTCACCGGGTATGCAGCAGTTCAGTCGACTTTATGGCCACAGCCACTCCTCAGCATGGCACCACTGCTGTGCGGTCAGGCTCCTTTGCTCTCCCTGGTCAGCTTTCTGGGGTCTCTTTAGTTGTAGTTCAATTTTCTTTGCTTTGTTTGCTTTTTTGTTGTTTTTTTTTTCTTCCAACAAGAAGCTGCTTTTATGGCAGATTTGATTCAAGCTCACAGCGCCTGAGGAGAGGTGTTTCACTCAGATGCCATTTTCCATTTCTTGTCTTTAAAAGGCATTCTCTGGTTACACTGGAGAATTTGGACTGAGGAGGTGAAAGACTGCTGATCTGTAAACCAGAAATACAATATTGAAATAAGCTGATGAGAAAAGTTAAAGACATTAAAACAAAGCACTATTTGTGAGAGTAAGAAGAGGAGGCAGATAAGAGAAAATTAAAACACAAAAAGGGCAAAATTTTGGAGCTTTGCAGATTAGTAGAGACATGACATTAACAGAAATAGAGATAAATAAAATAGAAATATCAGAGTGTGGAAGAAAATTTCTTTAGTTTTTGACTACTTGATTTTAGGGTCCTGTACCACATCCATACAGTAATGCCTAGTAGACAATAGACTATATGGAAGTAATATCCGTGTTTCATATTTTGACCTCTTTAAATTATTTCTGTGATGGCATACATCTCTGAGAAACAGGCATAGGTTATGTTTAGAAATCCCTCTCAAATTCATACCAACAACAATAAGAGTATTAATTTAAAAGAAATCAGAGAGAGAAAAACAATTGTGAAGTCTAGAAGGCAAGTTCTATTCCCCAGAAAGAGAAAGACACTGGAAAGAATTAGATGTTAGAGTCCCCTCCAGTTCAAATTGGGTCAAATCTCTTACATTTATCAACTGGATGAGTTTAGGCAATTTATCCAGAATCAATCACTTTCTGTAAAATAAGTGTTATAATATCAAACTTAGGTTTGCTGGAATAAGTATTTTTGATCATGTACATAAAGTACCAGCACAGTATCTTCCCCTTTCAAAAAATACTGTCAACATTTAGTCATTCTGATTAGTTTATTACTTCAGTCTAGTAGTTTGGTTCCTAATGAAGGCTGCATATAAGACCAATATATCTTTTAAACTATATGGAATGCTTACAATCCTGGAATCAAAAGAGTTGCCACATGACCAGGCAAGTGATAAGAACAGGTATCTGACAGATTGCTCTTTTTGTTCTATTTCCATCTCTGTGCTTTTCACAGAACTCTAAGTGTGTTAAGTTAAAGAAAAATGGAAGAATAATTTATTCCCTGATATATTCCAAAGTACTAAAAATCTGCAGTTATTCTCTCTGTTTTTCCCTCATAGAAATAAATCATTATTGTAGAGGCTTATGTGGGTTTTTTATTGTTGTTACTGTTGTTTTTGTACTGGGGACTGAACCCAAGGGCATTCTACCTGTAAGCTACACTGCCTATCCTTTAAAATTGTTTTTAGATTTTGAAAAGGGTCTACCTAAGTTATTGAGACTGGCCTTGAACCTGTTATCCTCCTGTCTCAGCCTCCCAAGTACCAGGATTAGAGGCATGTGCCACCACACCTGGATATTGATGTGGTATTCTTAAACACCTAACTAGAAATTTGTTATTATTCCTTTTTCTTCACATACAATGGGGTGGGCACTTCTATTAGGACATAAAGCTGTTCCAAACATCTCTTCCCAAAAAGATAAAAAAGAAATTGTTTGGAGTCAAGAAGAAGAAAGAGATTCAGAAGCTCAGCAAATTAAGAACATTATCTAAGTGTCAAGATGTTCCACTGAAAGCTCTTCAGAGAAGCACAGACTTTAGTGCTCAGAACTTTCTTTTTTTTTTGCGGTACTGGAGATTGAACTCAGGGGCATTCTACCTCCAAGCTACACCTCCAGCCCTATTTTTTATTCTTTATTTTGAAATAGGGTCTCACTAAGTTGCAGAGGGCCTCATTAGGTGGCTGAGGCTGGCCTCAAACCCGGATCCTCTAGTCTCAGCCTCCCAAATGTTGGGATTACAAGCCACCACACCTGGCTCTAATGCTCAGAACTTTCTTGCTGCTCAGCCTTGATATTCACTTGTTCAAGAGATCCATCTACCTTGGAAGATGAATGGAGAAAATAGAAGAATCTTGGGCTGGGGATGTAACTCAGTTATAAAACACTTGCCTGGCATGTAATAGGCCCTGGGTTGCATCATCAAGCACCAAAACAAAAACAGAAAGGAAAGAAGGAAGAATCTTTATTTACCTTTCAAGATTGACCTTAAAGAGAAGAACGTGACATACAAGAGTACTAGTGAAATTAAAAACTATCACTTGGATAATGTTTTGTCCATTTTTGAAGCCTTACTTTCAACAAATCTATGTTGTATTAGACCACATCATGAATTTACAAAGCCACTTGAATAACTTTTTTAAATGTTTATAAATAATTTTTTCTAGGATGAAATAAATGAATCATACTAAACCAAAATTTTGAACAACAGTGGTAATTTCTAGTCTGCAAAATCTCCACTTACTATTATTATGGTTTAATGGCAATATGTAAATTTAACCTTCGTGGATGGGTGATTGTATAGATCTGGTTTTATGTTCTAGGACCCTCTTCCTGAAATTCTTGGAAACCAGTTTATAACTCTTGACTCCCAGTTTTAGGAACTCTAAGAGGAATTACATCTGAATTTTAGATCTGTTCTAAATAGCTATCAGTCATTCACTTATAAGAAACACCACTTTTTTTTTATTGGTGCATTGTAATCATACATCTTTGTTAGGTACAAGCTGGTAGAGGTATACATGCACACATCTCCCATTTATCCTTTTCCTAATTCCTGCCCCACTCCCTTCCCCTCCCTCCTGAATAACATGAAAATGCTCATGTTATCACCACTCGGTGCTCAGTGTTACATATGTGCATTCTAGGTCTACTGCCTCCTATAACAAAACCCAAACCTACTGTTTTTTCAATGTTATTCTCCTTCCTTCACTCTTAGGTGACAAGTTACAGCCTACTCTTTTTCCTTTTATTCTAGGAGAAACCTGAAGTTTATGTGATAATATTTTGTACAACTTTTGACTCTTGACTATTTTCCTGTTCAACTCTTTCAATGTATTTGAGGATTTAGTGAGAGTTCAGGTGCAGAACATGCACAAAGGACTAAATATAATAAATATGGTAGAAAAGTTCAGATGCAGTTTCCTAAAATTGATTGTACACATTGTTAGGTTGACAATGTCTTGAGGTGGCTTTCTTTGTTGACCATCATGAACTGTGCCCTCTAGGATACATGCTATGTAGGTTTCAGACTATTTCTTGGGCCCTCTGCACAAATTGGTGGCTTCTTCTCATTCTAATAACACTCTAACTTTTTTCCTAAGTATTACCCTAAGCTCATCTCAAGATCAGATCCAGAGGACCCCAAGTTCATTCCAACTTCATTCTTACCTCACTCTAATTACAACCCAGCCTTATTCCAATTTCACCCCTACCTCACATCAGAAAGGCTTCTCCAGGGATCTCTTTATCCCCTTTAGTAAACCCTACAATTGCCATAAGTTTGAAAAACAAGGAATAGTATCCAGAAGTGAACTTGATACTCAGAAGTAGTAGGATCAGCATAGATAACAAATGGAATGTCACTACCCTTAATAAAGACAACATTTTAATGTGTGTAACCTAAATTTAAATTAGCTTTCTGAGCAGTGGTGACATACCCAGGTTTACTTCTAACCCAGTTAAATAATTAATTATTTTCACAACAGAATAAAACAAATTCAGCAAATGAATGTGTGATATATGGTATTTATTTTTTATTTTTATTTTATTATTTATTTTTATTGGTGGATTATAGTCTCACATCATAATGTAAATCATGTTGATAGTGACATATATGCACACAGCACTAGGTCCCTGCCCCCGGCTTTCTCATTTCCCCTCTTCCTGATACAGAGTACTGATACTGATATTGGCGTATTCACTTATGTACACATAGTTGATGGTAGTATTTCCATTATTGCCTCCCCTTTCCTTAGATCACCTCTTTGGCTCCACTGAGGTTTTTCCTCCATTGTCTGAAGTCCCTCTGTTATCCCAATTACTTACTAGCTTGTGCATATTAGAGAAAACATATGACCATTCACTTTCTGTGATTGACTAATCTCGATTAACAGAATGTTCTCCAGGTCATAGAAAAATCATTCCTTAAATTCCTTTGGAACAACGAAAAGCCCAGAATAGTAATTCTCCTTCTTGCACAACCACATAATTACAGCCAATTGATTTTTGACAAAGGAGGCAAAAAACATTGGTAATCCTTGTTGTTGAGTTGTGGTAGTTTATTTTTTCCTCCGTGTTCCTTTTTCTCATATTTTCACAATAGTCTGGTCTGTGCTTCTGTTGTCTTGCCATTTTCTTCCTCTTTGTGTGTTGAGTCCTGTGTCTATTTGTTATCCCATTATATTAAGGTCTATGATGGGGTTATATATTTTCCTCTACCAATCTGACTCATATAATCAAACTTTTGAGTTTTTCCCCCAGAACCTCTTTAAATAGATATAGTTCTTAATGCAAGCAAAAAGGAGTCTTTGATTTGCTGCAGGCCACTATGCTCTCCAGGTCCAAACTCAACTGGACCAGAGACTATGATATTCTGTTCAGAGCCTGCAGCCATCTGGTTGGAGTTTAGTACTCCATGGACACCACCACTCCTCTGCTCATTGTGAATCTGTGATACTGCAGAGCACTGACCTCAACCTCTGTGGCCAGTGGGCTTGGGCTCAGCAAAGCTAGCTTTTGCTCTGCTCTGAGCTTGTATTCTGTCTGTTGAGCTTTGATGCCATGTGGGAGATCACTGTGATATGCTTGTTACAGTACTGTGAGGCACTGTCAGATACTAGCATGCATGTATGCCAGGCAAAAACTCTGCTGTTGTAGAGAGTATTGTGTTCCCCACCTGTAGCTGTGATCAAGTGAGGCTCTGCGAGGCCCCTGGCCTCCTGGTCTCCAGGTATGGCCTGGCCAAGATGGCACTGCCACTGCCCTTTGTCCAAGGCCCAAAGTCTGGTAATCAGAAATTATACAGTTCTAAGCCTGGGGCTTGGGTGGCTAGATGTTTTGGCCCTAAGGAATTATATCTTACCAATAACAATAATAAACCCAAGAGGAGCACTACCTCACCATCATGATGAAGCAGAAAGAAACTCCATCTTGCAAAGATGCTTTGCTTTTCATTTAGATAGGGATATATTTGTATGTATAATATCTAACAAGGGCCATTATATCAGCAGTGGTAGAAGACAGAAAATGGAAAGGTCAATCTTCTATATTTTCTGTTTCTGAAACACTGCCCAGACTGCTGTGAATTTGCACTTCTCTATTACTTCTATATACTTAGAATTTAACCATGTATCCATGACAAGCATAATGTGATGTGCCATTATAAGAGATGCTGACCCCAGCTTGTGACATGATACCATTACTATCACTCAGAGATGCACTTGATGATGCACACATACTTTCTGCATTCTTGGGTGTTATAATTAATTCTTTTATCATCCTCTTCCTCCTGATTCATTTACTATAGAGATTGCAAAATTAAGTGTCATTTGACTCTTATTTTGCTGGTTGTATCATGGAATATAGAAGGTATGTGGGAATCAGCTATGATCCAGCCAGCAAAAGAACAGAATCAAATGACATCAAACTTTACAATCTCTATAGTAAATAAATAAGGAAGGGGAAGCCTGACACACAGAAAATTACCACCACCAAGAGTCAACTATGGAAATTAGCAGGAAAGGAAAATGGCTGGACTTGATGCTCTATAGAATGGCTAGTGGGAATAATGATTACATATGAACTGCAAACCTATGCACTCCTGATATTTAACTGCACTGTAGCTGAAAGCAAATGCATATTTATGGACAGCCAGAATATTTTCAGAGTCCTCAAATGCTATAGCTGGGATTTTTTGTCAAGAGTTTTCATTATATATACCCTTGTATATTGGTTTCAGTCAATGGCTAAGTCTTACCCTCATGCTACACACTATGAAGGAGAGCCCTGAATTCATTGGATGGAGTACATTGCTATCTTAATGGCATAGATTTCTTTTTTTCAGGCCAAAAGATGCTCATGGGAATCAGAATCATAGATCATTCCAGAAAAGCTTAATGAAAAGGAGTTCTATGTTTTGAGATGGATTGAGCTGATTCCATTATCCCAGTGTGCTTTACTCCAAAAATTGAAGGAAAGAGCAGGATTTCTTCTGACAAGTCTGCTTAGAAGGGCCGGGAAGATTGTTTCCTCCCCTGAAATTTACGACCTGCATCACATCATTGAAGCTATTGCTCTCCTTGTCCTTTGAGTTTTCTAGACTGTCTTAATTATACTCTGAGGGGCCCTGCTTTAGGGTCCACTCCAGGAGGGGATCTCCAGAATGCCCCTGTCCAGCCGAACTATGAGGCCCCAGCTGAGTCCCCGGGGTGAGAGGAAGGCAGACCCCCAATACCCGGTGGGAGACAGACTCTTGGAACAATCTCATTTATTAGATAAGCAGAGGGCTTTCTTATAGATAGGGGTAATAAGGAAGAGTTAGAGTTCACATGCGCAAGGAATTCAAACCAAAACAGGGAGGGGGGAAGGGGGAAGAGTGCTCCTTAACTCCTTTATTGCACCAAGGACAAGAGCTCCAGAGAGCTGTTGTTATCACCAGGTGCTGTTTTCTCCTTAGAGGTTGTTTTTCTTTTAACTTCCGGTTTTATCTTAAGTCCTGCAAGGGCTTTTTGCTCTTTTATGAGAGCAGGGTGAATGGAATTTCCCTACAATACTCAATTTTGATTCTTTTTAATTGTCCCAGAGTATAAAAGTGCATTTATCTCCTTTGGGCCATACTCTCACAGCTTTTGGCAATTTGGCAATTGGTCAGATTTATAGGTCCTTTTCTAAGCGAAGTTTTACCTTGATGACTTTAGGTACAAACAGTTGGCCTATTGATGGTGGATTCTCATTGTTTCAAGTGAGTTAAGGAACACTTAATCTGGGTCTTTATTATGCATAAATACTTCCAGTGATCCTCAACTTTATAAAATTCAGAAATCAGTCTGTAACATTCAAAAAGGTAATCATGTAGGACCACATATCTGGGCATTATACATTTTATAGCATTGTTCTGTGGTTGAAAAATCCCATTCTAACCTTGGGTGTGATAGTTCACAGTAGCTACCAAAGGCTTGACTAATTTTGCCCCAAATGTAGTTGAAAGTCTCTGCCAGATGAATTAACACTAAACTTTTTTATTTTTACTTTTGAGGTCAAATATACTCTTATTATCGGAGAGAAGAATAAATTGATCAAATTGATTTCTTCATATCAAATATGACTTTTTGAAAAAGTACATGAAGTTTGCATTATTGACCAATATTCCTGAGAACACATACACAAAGTAGTCTCTCCTGTGTGGTGAATTATGAAGTGCTCATAGTAGACAAACGCTCAAAGTTTTCTAATACTTCAAAATAAAAATAAACTTTCCCTCTCACATCACAAATTTTAAGATAGACCGACCATTTCTCCATATGAATCAAACATAGTCTGTTAAGTAAAGTTGGTAATGGATCTAAAAAAGAAAAGTAAACCAAAGAAATGTAAAATCAGAGGTATACTGTTTAATCATGAAAGAGTTCCTTTGAACTTAAGAATTACTGACATCCCTAACTGCTACAGGGCCAACCCACCACAGTTCACCTTGTTCACAGTTCACAGTTCACCCTTCACACAAATTGTATTTTTATTTTAAAATGTGCAGAAAGCCCATGGAAAACTCAGCAATGTGCACAGGATTAAAAGGGAAATGGCAAACTTCCATTTTCTCTTCACTAGTTACACTGAAAATAAATTGTATTGAATGATTCACTGGACTTTTGATTTCAGTTGTAGTGCTGGCCTTTTCCAAAACTGGTGAAGTATATCTGCCATTAACTACTATAGCACTTTGTAGAAAACAAACTTGAAATTCAGGTCTGAAAAAAAATGTTTATATTTCCCCCATTAACAAAAGTTGGATGACTCTATAATCCCTCTGATCTAAAGATGCCTATAGAATAATTTTTCTAGGAAAATAACTGTGTTAATATGTTATGCATAATTGGGATCAAAGTAAAAGAAGTTAATATTTTATTCAGAATTTATGTGTGCCAGATACTATGCTAGGCACATTATACCTGACTATATTTTCTCTCAATGACATGATATAGCATAATATGTACAGCATAGATTTTTTTTAAAAGTTCTAACTTTAATTCTTTTTGAAAGATACTGAAGAGTACGATAGCTGAATCATATATTGTTTCTATTTCTAGTCTATTAAGGAACCTCCATACTGATCTCCATAGTAGTACTAATTTACAGTCCTACCAACAGTGTACCAGAGTTCTTATTTTCCCACATCCTCATCAGCATTTATTAGTGTTTGTTTTCTTGATGATAGCCATTCTAACAAGAGTAAGATGGAATGTAAGTGTAGATTTGATTTACATTCCCCTGATTCCTAATGATGCTGAACATTTTTTTTGTATTTTCACTGTCCATTTACAAATACTATAATGATAAATGCATAAACATGTTTGTTGCAGCACAGTTCACCATAGCCAAATTATGAAACTAACCTAGGTGTCCATTAACAGATGGACACACACACACACACACACACACACACACACACACACACAGGAGCTTTACTCAGCCATAAATAAGAACAAAATTATGTCATTTGCAGGAAAATGGATAGAACTAGAGATTAAGTGAGATTAAAGTCAAGGATCATGTGCTTTCTCTCATATGTAGAAGCTAGATATAAAATAGGAAATGAAAAAGACTTAAGATAGATGAGGAGAGAGACCAGTATACTAGTAAGGGGGTTAGGGGAGAGAAGTAGGGAGGGGGAAAATGAAGATTGAGGAAGGAAACAGTTAAAATAATGTTATACCCATATATGAAGGTATCATTACCAATCTCACTTACATGTATAGATAGGGAAGAGGGGAAGCAGGATGGAATATGGGGTAAAATATACCAAATACTGTTTGCATATATGTTTGAGTAACACTTTGAATCTCACTATAATGTATAATTGTAATGCCTCAATAAGTATAAATTTTTACCTACAATAACAGTAATTTATTCAGATAGTATACAGGCTGATTGGGATTTCTATATGAGACCATTTCTTTAGATTAAAAAAGTTTCCTCCAAGGAATTGATACATTAAACTTTATTTAAGCAAGCATCATGAAACCTGAATTGGAATCCAAAGTTTATTGCTAACTGAGAGCCATTGGGAAATTGTGCCTAAGCCTTAAATCTTCATTTGTAAAGTGGAAAATATAAAAATACCTACATGATAGAGATAAAAACCAAATACCTACATGATAGAAATAAAAACTAATACATAAAAATCCTTGAAAAATAACCAAGAAGTTATGTATATATTTAGGTCTTTTCATCTATTATTCTTTATGGAGGCTCACTTTGTCAATTGTAAATTGAAATAACCAAGGGTGTCTGAGCTACAATATATTATATTATACCCTGTGTGATTTGCCTATTTTTGGAAACTTTAGCTGGGCTGTCAACTTTCGATAAAAAATATCCCAGTTTACCATGTTGAGTTGGCAACAAGAGCTTATTTATGTGGGTTTGATTACAGAAACGAATAAAGTATTCTCTAAATAATGAAAAAATCTTATTTAGTGCCTACTATATAATATCATTAATGAGGTGATTTTAAAAAGCTACATCTTCATTTAGTTTACTTTCTAGTAGAAAATAACCATTAGCAATCAAAAACTGAACTAATACCAGATAATAATAAAGAAAAAGAGAGAAAGATAATGAATCTGTATTCAAAAGTGTGAAAAAATAAGGACTATCAGAAGAGGTAAAATTTAAGCAGAGAACTAAATGAAGTGAAAGACAGAGCCAGTTGTAAATTGAGGGGGAGAAAGCAGAGGAAACAATAATCACAACCATGGTGTGTGTGGTATGTGAGTGTGAGTGATGTTGGAGTACTCCAGGAAAGCAAGAAGAGCCATAGGTTTGGGCTAGAAGAGATAAGGAGAAGGTGAGAATATACAGTTGCTGTGACATCTAAGTCCAGTTTATGGGCCTGCAGATCCAGCTTCATGCTTAGGAGTAGGAATCATTTTAACTGTGACCTTGTGCCAAAAGAGGTATTGAAGCACATAAGTGACATGTAATGATTTCTATTTTAATAAGTCCATGGGATGTGTGTAGAGAAAGCCCTGGAGAGGAAGCAAGACTGTATGCAAGGATAGCAATAAGGAGACTATTGCAAAGTCCAGATGAAGAGCAGTGGTTTGAACTCCAGGGGCCATGTTTCATGGTTGGTTTGGGATCTATGACCAAGGGGGTGTTGGCAGGCCTTGCTAACATGTTGGCCTTAGAGTAAGAGTGAATGAGAGAAATCCGAGTTTCAGGATTGCCACTTCTTCATGTGGGGGTGGAGGGGGGACACATGGCAGAAAGTAGATGATCCTGTGGTCCCCCATCTGTGTTCTTCTTCTCCTGATATTAGAACAGATCTGCTAGGTTATTTTCTTATTTACCTGCTAGGCTTTCTCAAAGTTCCCATTTATAAACTGTGTTAGTCATGTTAGATCTCTTCCCATTGGACACCATGATCAGAACTCAGGTTGAAAGGCAAAAGACTGCATAGAAACCAGGCACGGTGGCACATGCCTGTAACCCCACTACTTGGGAGGCTGAGACAGGAGGATCACAGGTTCGAGGCCAGACTCAGCACTTTAGCAAGACTCAGCATATGGAAACCCTGTTTCAAAACAAAAGATAAAAGGGTCTGGAGGGGTACCCTTGGAGACTCAAAAAGTCATTGCAGCTGACATATAAAGAATACTCTCAAAGTATTGAACCAAGGATCAATCAAAAGATAAAAACTGATAATCTATTATGTGCCTTACCCTGGTTTTGGTGCCACAGGAAATGTAACAAAAGTACTGACCCCAAACCACCCAGAAATTAAAGTTTAATAAGAAAGCCAAAAGAGTATGAAGAATATAAATATGAACAAAATGAAATCTCATATCACATGGTCATGGCTGTATTTTAAAAGTACCAGAGGAATTCAGTGTAGAAGTGTCAGATTCCCATCTGACAGTACCTAGCACAGTGACTAACAGTGATTTAAAAAAAAAAGTAAATGAATGATTTTTATTAATAGAACAAAATTAATTACTATTAACATTGTATAATATGGAGACCAGGAAAAAGTTACATTCATGCAGATCATTTTGTACAAAAATAACATATACAAAATAGATCAACAATTGGAGCAATAAAGATGCACAGAAAAGAGTATCCTGCTATTTAATAAGACCCATTCTTTCCCTTTCTGTTCATATCCAACCTCATCAACATATAAAGTTTTATTTTTTCTACTCTGTTTATCTTCTCTCATGGGCTAGATTTTCCATGAGAGGACACAAGGCCCCTCTGGGATTTCAGAAAGCAGAGAAGCAAAGAGCTGCATGTACCAGCTTCTTCCCACACCATGAGCTTCAGCCTAGCTGCCATCAGCCCCAGAGAAGCCTGTGTCCTGCTTCTGAGACTTTCAGGTAGGTAGAGAGAAGCCAGTTCTCCCTCACTCTCCCATGATCATGGAAACCTGAATGGCAATTCTACCTGGCTGGGAATTTTTAATATTCAAACCTAGATGAGATAGAGCAGAAATTGTGTTTCCCAGAGAAGTATTACATACTGCCTTAATCCTTAGTATGTCTTCCATTACTGAAGTAAGAAAAGCCATGGCTATTTACCAGATTGTCAACTTCTTCTCTCAACTGATTTATCTTTTCCCTAAAATTTAAACCAAATAACAGATGAAATAGACCACAAATGGATTGGCTTAAAAGTGAACCTGAGATACAAAATGGCTTAGCTGACAAGAAGAATTCACCCACATAATCTCTACTGCATTGCACATTACAATTTTGAAGTAGATCCCTTGTCACTTATGTAAATAGCAGTTTCTTTTTGAGGCTTTCCATCAAAAGACAGGGTACACTCCTGTTCCTTCCCCCATCCCTATCAGACCCTAGGAAACCTGTCAATATTAATTTGATTAAGAAAAAGGCTAGCTCCCTTGCCTGCCTGCTTTCATTTCTTCAAGTATAGCACCTTACCTCCAAGTTTTCTGTATAAGGAGAGGCCCAAAACAGTGTCACTCTCAGGGACTGGTAGGCCAGCCTCATTCTTACCCCATTCACAAGGTTAGAATCAAAATTTAATCCCCATGGTATATCTGAGCAGATCAAGGAAATTCACTGATTTATCATCAGAAGGATAATTTTGAATTCTTCTGGATGACTGCCAACCAAAAACTTATTTTCTGGTGCTCTAACAAATTGCTTCATCTTCTTGGCAAGAACAGATACTTTATTCAGAAATCTCCTCTTTCTCTCCTTGCTCCTCATCCCCAAACTTCTAATAGCAAATACTCCAGGAAGTCCCCCTTTGTGGTGGGAAGACCCTGTTGCAACCTCTAAAGGTATTTTAAGGTCTAACTTTTCAATGAAATATATTTTTTCCTTCTCTTTTATGGTGAAAAGTTAGGAAAGCTGTTGCCACCACATACAGAGATCTCTCCAGGCAGTGATATCATAGTTCATTTGATTAAGTGGCTCCCTATTCATCTACTGTGACAGATGCACTGGAATGGCTGTGCATAGGTCTGGGCCAATTCTCAGATCAAAGGAAAGATACAGGAAACAGACCCATAAAGGGGAACAAAATCTAAGGGAAAATATCTAAAAGTTCATACTTTTTATAGTGATCTTTCTAGCACTCTGGTCCTTATTTAGGAGCATGCATACACTCACTTACCAATATTCCCACACTCTTTGCACACATTCAAGCTTAATATTCAATGCAATACAAAGGTTGCAAGTTCTCCAAAATGAGTTGTTTTCAAAACATAGGCATCTATATTTTTATATGATGCAAAACCACCTTAAGATATGTATCTTGCCAGGTAGTATGGTTACTATTGAAGAAAAATCATACAGCACAAGATGAGCAAATACCTGATTTTATTCTGATACTATCATGAGCATTAGGAGAGAGAACACAGACCAAGAGGTGAAACAAGAGGTAAGAGGAGTGATTTTTAAGGTGATCTGGAGACTATTAGTAGGGAGGTTGAGCAATGGGATATGCTCAATATATTATCCCTGAGCTGCAAAATGTTTTTCCTGTGTCAATATATCATCTTTACCAATTGCTACTCATGGAAAGGACTGGAAGATGGGGGTCCTATCTCTATCATGTTGACATTTCAAAGAGATGATTCCCTGGACCTGGACAAAGATGTTTTTGTGTTGTAAATTTACAAGATGCTGGAAAAAGATTTACATATCAAAGGGACAAAGGAAGTATTTACAATTTCACTTTTTCTAGTACAAGTACTTGAGAAAAGACAAATCAGGGACCAACAGTTAACCCCAATATTTGGGAGGATGAGACCAGAGGATCTGGATCTGGGTTAGTGGCCAGCCTCAGCTACCTAGTGAGGCACTCTGCAACTTAGTGAGACCCTGTTTCAAAACAAAGAATAAAAATAGGACTGGGGGGCTGGGCGTGGTGGTGCACGCTTGTAATCCCAGCATTTGGGAGGCTGAGACCAGAGGATCCGGGTTCGAGGCCAGCCTCAGCTACCTAGTGAGGCACTCCACAACTTAGTGAGACTTGGTTTCAAAAAATAAAGAATAAAAAATAGGGCTGGGGGTATAGCTCAGAGGTAGAATGCCCCTGAGTTCAACCCCCAGTACCACAAAAAAAAAAAAATAGGACTGGGGGTATAGCTCAGAGGTAGAATGCCCCTGGGTTCAATCCCCCTGTACCGCAAAAAAATAAATAAAATAAAATAAAATTTAGTAAAGCTGAGGGAAATAAGGGTTTTGCCCATTCCCAGCTGTTCCTATGTAGTCTTCTCTTTGCTAGTGTGGACACTTCCTGCAGTAGGATAGAAAACCCATTTAGAGGACCCTGTGTAAGCCATTCTCCCTTATGATTTTCTATTGTCCTCTGAGTTGTGACAATTTCTCTTAGCTAGAATACCCCTTACCTATCTACATTCTCAAGCTTACAGTCTTCACTTTGTTAAAATCATCTTAGTTTAGTGTTATGCTTTTTAGCACAATTTATAAACATTTTTCTAGTCCGTAGACATCTCTGACTGTCAGACCACATTGTGCCATAGGGTTTAAGGTGGAAGAATTTCAACAACCGCAGGAATAAAATAACCAAAATTTTATAGGACAAATTCTAATTATCCTTGCTTGTAACTTCAGTCAAGGTGGTATTTACTTTACCAAGCCCCCAAATAAAATCATTGACACTAGCAGTTGAGTTTTTTAATGAAAGGGGTGACATTTCAGATTCCCACTTCAATCAAATATAAATATATGTATAATCAAATATATAAATATTATATATATATAATCAATGCATGTGTTAGGTACAGAGTCCTTCCACTATTCAAGTTCTGACAGTTCCTATAGACCTAATTATAAATTTAAATTAATACATGCTGCCATCTAGGAGGCACCTTGATTAAGTCCTTTTTTCTTAGAACTAATATGGTAGGCTTTGTCCTTTCTGGAAGGAATACTACTATTCAATCAAAAATGACTTTAAGCCGGGCGTGGTGGCGCACGCTTGTAATCCCAGCATTCGGGAGGCTGAGACCGGAGGATCCGGGTTCGAGGCCAGCCTCAGCTACCTAGTGAGGCACTCCGCAACTTAGTGAGACTCGGTTTCAAAATAAAGAATAAAAAATAGGGCTGAGGATGTATCTCGGAGGTAGAATGCCTCTGAGTTCAATCCCCAGTACCACAAAAAAATGACTTTAAATAAATGAATAATTAACCCTTACAGACCAAACCACCTGAGTACCTTTTCCCACTCCCCAGTACTCCCAACCTCATCTCAGTGCCTTGGGTGAACTACAGGGCTGTTTCCAAATGTTCTTTTATATGCTTGTATTGACCTCCCACCCTACCCTCCCAGACAGGTGACTTCCTAAGAACTAAGAGTTTCATACTAGAGGATATTAAGTAAGCAGGTTGATCATGAGTGGCACTGAAATCAAACCACGGACCTGAAGCTCTTTGTACCTATGATTGTGTGTGTGTGTGGCAGGGTAGGGGGGGTGGGGGGTGGGTTTACTAGTGATTGAACTCAGGGGTGTTCTACCTGTGAGCTAGACCTCAGTCCTATTTTATTTCTTATTTTGATACAGGGTCTCACTAAGTTGCTGAGGGCCTCACTAAGTTACTGAGGCTGGTCTCAGTAACTTCCCAAGTATTAGGATTATAGGCTTGAGCCTCCATCTTGCCAATCTGTTAATTTTCATTAAATCCTAGACCTTTTTTGCTAAACCTGGGTGTTGGCTGAAGACAGCCTGGTGAAGGTGTGGCCACAGGGAAGAAAACTGAAGTGAATTTCTGGGACAAGGAGTGGAGGGCAGGGGTAAGCCCTTCAAGTTGTAACAGAAACTATGAGTCATCTGCTATTCTTTCAGAAGAGTTTCTATGAATTACAAACAAGACAGAAACATTTTAAGACATTTTAAAATTCCATGAAGTCTTTTTAGATAGTCTTTAACTAAAAGTAACTACTAAAAACATAAGTGTTAGACTTTGGAAATTCATCAAGGACTCAAAAATAGTTAAATGTATCAGAATTAACATCCTTGCCAAGGGAATAGACTCAGGAAAAATATATTGTGGGAAAGCCATGTCTCTTTAATCCCTATTTGAATAAAAGAGATTTTCATTAAATCACTTAACAGAGTTGCTCTTTTCTCAGAAAAAGCCAGAAGACTCAGGAAAAAAAAATATGTTAATTGGGTGTCAGTGGGTTTTTAATTCAGTTCAGTGTTTTTGAACCCCTACCAATGGGAGAGAAATACCGGAGGAACAAAACACAACCTTTCCTGCATAAGCTCCAACACAGTAGATAAAATCAGAGACCTATAATTAAAGATGGAAAGGTATTTAAAAGGCATGAAAGTGCAGCTCAGTTGTCACAGGGCTCAGGAAATTAAAATACCTGAGAATAAAAGAAACTCAAGGAAAAATATAGCATTTGAGTTTGACTTCAAGGAATATTCTGGGATCTAGTCCACAGGGAACATTTCTGGGGTCACAAGTTCCCCTAAAATCATGTCAAGGACTCCACCTGGAACACTTAGTCCAAACACAATTAACCTGAGCCTGTGTAGATACTGACAAAGACTAATTGGGGGTGTATCCATGAAGGAACGTCTGTCACGAATCATAATGGTCAACCCAACTCTAGTTAAGCCAGCAATGACAGTAACAGAACTCTAGTACCAAAGGAGCACTCCACAAGTTCTTCTTTTCCAATATTTCACATTTTTCAGCTATTATCCAAAAATTTCCAGAAGAAAAATTTACTCTAGAAATTGCAGAGTATAGTACTTAAAAGACATTGGAAGTTCTATTCAACAGAGTCATAAAGAAGTGATTACAATGACCTAGATATTGACATCAAAAGTCATAAATCTGCCTGTGGGCCAAATATATGCAATGCCTGTTATTGTACAGTAGACTAAAAATGGATAAGACATTACTAAAGTACCATTAAAGCAATAAATTTTAACATTGGATGTAATCGCATAAAAAGCTTGCATTTCAATCCTTAAATGGAAAAAAAACTTTTCCTAAAAAAACAAAAAACAAAGAAACAAAAAAAACTTTAAATCAAGAGAGACAGAATATACGTCAGAGAAGACCAGTATGGCCATCAAAGCCTAAAATACTTACTGTCCACCTCTGGCCCGTAACAGAAAAACAATTGACAAACCTAGTCTGGATAGTGAACACTTGAAACCTGACAACAGAAAGATCTCCAGGAATTTGGTATTTCAGTATTAACATTAAGATATTTAAGAACAAGCATTGCTGACTGCCCACAAATGCTTTCTACATACTCATAATTGAAAATGCTAGAAATGGCCTGAAAATGACATGAAGGCGAACATGAAGAAGAATAAGGATGTATAATAAAGCTATATCTCCAAACCTATCCACTTTTATACTTAGGTCTAGATAATGAAAGTTTATCAAGCATTTAGTAAGACCACACATGTGTTTGTATTGAGAGAGAGAGAGAGAGAGAAAGAGACAAAGAGATTGAGATACATCATTGTCTAAAAGGGCAAGATATGTAAAAGAGTAGTCCCTTTGGAATTTAAAATCTACCTGAGCAAACTCCAGGAAACTATAATTAACATGGGCAAGCAGAGAGGACATGAAAGGTCAAGGGTACAGCCAGAGAAGGGTCACTGTCAAGAGAGCTGTCAAACTCACAGAGGGGCCCCATTTTGAACAATCTTGAAAAAAAAACATGTAACATATTAGAAGGAAAGGAGGATTTCCATACTCAAAAACTGAGAACTAGAGGTAGAAAGATATTAGAGGGGAAAAAGAAGCCAAGGCCCCATTCAGAAGTAGCAGGAGATAAATTTAGGTTGTAAAAAAGTCAAGTGATCCTATATAAAGCAGGTCAAATTGAAAGCTTTGGGAAACTTTTTAAACAGCTTAGAATGTTTACTATTATTATTATTATTATTATTATTATTATTATTACTATTATTAATTAATTATTTGCTTTCTATTTGTTAATACTAATAATAGTTATTGAAAATGTGAGGCCAAGCAGGTGCTAATGATATATATTAACTTGTGTAATGCTTATAGTAATCCTGTGAGGTATAAAATATGAAATATTAACAGCATCCCTTTATAAAAGAGACCCTGACATCCAAAGAGGGGAAGTGAATGCCTGGGTAAAATGCTGATCACTTTACCTCTAAAATGAATGATCTTAGCCACCCTACTCTAGTACTGCCTTATTATTCAAAGGAGACTTGGCAGCATATGGCAAAATTAAAGTAGAAACAAAAATCCCTATAAGAGAAAAATATTGCCAACAATAGCTCCTGGGTCTTTTATTTGAGTCATAGCTCATAGCTCATAGCTCAAACCTTGAAAAAAGGTTTTTATCTGATAAGCATCCATTCTGAAATTTGGGGCTAGACACTGATGAGGAAATAGAATTGCAATCCTAACCAAATAATGCAAGAAAAAAATGAACAAATCTTTTGCCACAAAATAAGATACTTCCATGTAAAGATCACAGACTTTTTTATTTCCTCAAATAAAGAAGCAGGAAGGAATGCCTGTGAGGAGCAATATATTTCAGTGTGTCAGTCCTCTCTGCCAAATGCACTCATTTGTATCCTTTTCCTTTATTTCCTAACACATGAGAAAAGGGAATATTTCATAGAGGATATAAAATGCAAGTTATTAGTCAAGTCTTCAGACAAATATTTCAGTACCAGAATGTTTATAGCATGTGTTTTGGTGTTTTCAAATTACCATATGCTTTTATTGTAAATAGGGACTGCTTCTGTGTTGGAATAGCAATGATGCATTATGTTGACTCTTTCTGACATAGCACTGAATCTGAAACTTAAGGGAGAAAGGTAACCTCTAAATTATTATCAACCTTGATTACCTTATGTCAGAGATGGAAGCTGTTTGCATTTTACCTCTATTACTGTCTTTCTCAAATGCATTTCAGTTATCATTGGGCAAAATAAAAAAGGTAAATGAAATGATTTATTTCCACCTATCAGTATTTATTAGTAAGATTTAAAACTCCTCATGTTGTTAAATGGCTAAGAAAAATATTGCTAGAGTCATAAATGAATAATGCTTCTAATTTTTACCTGGGAGTATAAACCTTTTTACTTTAAAAGCTTGAAAGCAATCCTTCATGCAACTGAATCTTGGCTGAGGTTGTGTGGGATAATGCAGCAAAGGTTGTAATAAATGACTCCGACATCACAGAACTGTGTCTGCCTGACAGAGCAATGTATACAAACCCATTTCTGGATTTTACTGGGCTGCACCAAGTGACAATTCTCCAGTGAGCCCAGGAGTGAGAAACTGTCAATTGCAAAGAAATGGTTGGCAGACTGAATGAATATTTCTGTGTAATTATCACAGCATCCACCAGCAGCAAAGACTCCAGAATGTTGCACACAAATGTTAGTATCCTTTCAGTGTATAAAACACCCATTTTTACCCTGTATGATATCATTGCCTAACAGAGGTGATGAGGCAGGATGCAGGCAATTTATTTTGCCAGCCACATGTGACCCAAGATGTTACTCATCACTGAGCAACAACTGCTTTTGCCAGAAGCATTATTTTCAAAAATTTAAGAAAGTCTTGGCTTTCCTTTGGCCATAAAAGATCATCTTTCTCCTCCAGCTTTGTAGTCCAAAGGGATAATAGTCAGGACATGCTTTTAAAAAGTGAGGAGGTCTCAAGGCACAAGCCTTCCTAGACTCAATTTTCTTCAAATACAAAACATGGAGACATCAATAAATATCCTAGCTCATATATTTTATAATACTGTTACACCTGTATTGCCTTTCAGTGACATCTCCAGAGGGTAGTTCCCCAACTTGGCCACTTCATGAATGCACTGTAAATGGCACCAGCAGTTCACGTGCTTTGTATCTGCTCCTTATGTTGTTAAAATGAGAGTACTGAGAATACTGCATAGAGATGATTTTCTTTTCTCAGCTACCATCCTTCTAAGATGGTATCTTATCTTTCTGCTAAGTCAGATGCTACTCTGAAAATTTGACAAAGAGCTAGATGTTCATTCCAGAAAACACACACACACACACACACACACACACACACACACACACACACACTCACACATGCCAATCTTACAAGTATCTGATCTCTGTGGTTGCACAGGGTTCCTTGTGAGAAGGTTCCAATGCTTATTTTATTACTCTGATGTTGTCATCTTGAAGTTAATAATTTTAATCTTTGAACTTGTGTCCCATAGGAAGAATCCAACGGGATAGTAAAATGTAACAGGGAAACATATGAAATATGCAGGTCCCCAGTTCTTGCAGAGCCATTTGCATACAACACTCCTAATGTCTCATATTCACAGAATTCTGGTGAACCCACGGCGTGTGGGAAGTCAGCAAGTCTCAAAGCAAAGACCAGGTGAATGTATTACATCTTCCCCTGAGTAGGCAGGGGGCTGAATGAAGACATTGGCCTTCTAACAAACACAACCAAGGACTGCTGTGTCCTTACACATTAGAAATCCATGGGTAGTGAGGAGTCATAGGATATGTGCATGCCTAAGTGAAGTAAACACAGTCACATTTTGCATAGTGTTTCCACTGTTCTACTAAGAATAAAGTATATAGGCACCAACAAACTACAAAATAGGAATTATGCAAATTTGTCAATTCTATTTATAGGTTAAGTGCACTTATAATCATATTTAAAAGTGGCAATGTGCAATATAAATATGAATGATAATATTCATGCTAATAGTTTTAATGTTTTCATTTTCTTTGACTTAGAAATTAATAATGGTGAGTCAAAGAAAGGAAAAAAACTTTGCATTTTAGTCCTTTAATGATACTACAGTTTATTTATTTATTTTTAATTTAATTTAATTTTTTTTTGAGGTACTGGGGATTGAACTCAGGGGCGTTCTACCTCTGAGCTACACCCCCAGCCCTATTTTTTATTCTTTATTTTGAAACCGAGTCTCACTAAGTTGCGGAGTGCCTCACTAGGTAGCTGAGGCTGGCCGTGAACCCGGATCCTCTGGTCTCAGCCTCTGGAATGCTGGGATTACAAGCGTGCGCCACCATGCCCGGCTTAATTTTATTTTTTTAATTGGTGCATTGTAGTCATACATGTTTGTTAAGTACAAGCTGATAAAGGCATGCATGCACACATTTCTCATTTAACCTTTCCCCAATTCCTGCTCCACTCTCTCGCCCTCCCTCCTTCTCAAGTTCAGTTTAGTGATTGACTTTGATATGTTTGTGAAAGTACATCATGTGCATTAGGGTGTCATTTTCCTGTTCTTTGAACAAAAAGCTCCATATTTTCCATTGTGCCCTGAAACCCAGAAATTATGTAGCCTCCCCGACCTCATAAGGAAATGATTATGCATTCTCATAAGGTTCTTAGATCCTTATAAAATAGAGAAACGTTAAAAGGATATCTATACAGAGGCTTACTGGGCAGCAAGGAATTCCTAACAGGAATATCTAGGCAGAGAACAGTTACAGATGATCTCAAACTGCAAAGGTTCAGGTACCAAGTTAATTCCTTTTCCTAGGAAAAACTTGTCTACCGGAAGGGTCTCTTGAAGTCTTCCATTACTAAAAACAGTCCTTATTCTTTTTTAAAAGAACAATGTTACAATATAACATAATCAGTAAACAAGAGAAAATTATTTTAAAGACATTGTAATAAAATGAGATTGCTCTTTAATTATCTGAAGCTCTCAAAATAATAGTTGTCTATGCTTCAGTGTTCTACATTGTTTTTTAATGAATACACACCCAGAACACATTAACTATAACTAGTTGATTCCATAAAATCTATTAATAAGTCTAAATACTTTCTGATCCTTATCTAAAATTAATCTCTAATAGAATTTAGAGTCTTTAAATTATTTCTGCTCTCAGAAAACTGTGAAGTCTTCATCAGTCATGTTTCTAGAAAGTGACCAATGGCCAGGCATGGTGGCACATGCCTATAATGCCAGTACTTGGGAAGATCGTAGGTTTGAAGCCAGCCTCAGCAACTTAGTGAGGCCCTCCACAAATTAGTGAAACCCTGTTTCAAAATGAAAAAGGAAAATAGGGCTTGGGGGTGTAGCTCAGAGGTAGAATGCCCCCGGGTTCGATCCCCAGTACCACAAAACAAATAAACTAGGCTGGGCGTGTAGCTTAAAGGCAGAATACTTCTCAGTTCAATCTCCAGTTCCACAGAAAATAAAATAATAAAGAAAGTGAACAAAAAGGAAAGAACTTGGAGTGTAGTTTTGAGAAGAAACACAACCATCAGGCAGGAGAGTCATAGTCTTTTTTTCCCCCTGTTAATTTCTGCATAACAGAAGTAAAACTAGAGACTAGAGAAGACAGAAAATTTACGTGGCTCTTGATGCCTTCAAGATCCAACACACTTAAACTTACTTTCATTCCATGTAACAATGGCATCTTTTAGATATATGGACAGCATATAGTTTATGCCTAAACTATATACTATAGCTCATGAATGATCTCATCAGAGCCTGGAACCGTTCTCATGGATTTCTCAGCCTTCAGTATAGTGAGCCAATAAATTCCCATTCCCTATAAATTACCCTGTCTCAGGTATTCCATTATAGCAACTGAAAATGGACTAAGACACTAAGTCCATGGCTCATTTTAGGTTAGTCACTGCTTCTACTCAAAAAGGAGGCTTGTAACATGTATCCTGCCCAGCTTTTGGATAGGTTATAAAATTCAATATAATGTCTAAAAATCTATGAAGATATAGTCACAAGTTATATAATGATTTGAGTCATTAATAAAGATTATATTTTGCTAAATAGATGTTCAGATAAGTTTATAATATACTTCATGTTCAGATTCCCCCCTCAAACCCTAGGCTCAAAGATAAGACAGTAAAGAAACACTGTAGGCTTTGAAATCCAGAAATCATTCAGTCAGAATTGCTAGGTTCTTCTGGTGTCTTCTGCTTTCAGTTGCGTGCTCTGAGTTAAAACAAAATATCCCTTTGTCCCAGATATACTCAATCCAATGTAGAACAAAAATATGCAAGGACTACTGTAAACTTTTTCACTTTTTTCATCCAAAAGACTAATTCATGTTATACTACATAATTCAAAACTGATACTAGTATATCAGAAGTTTGTCATGGGAAGAAATGATGAATTTTGATGACTTTACAACCACTGAAAATTTTACTATAATTGAGTCATTTCCCCCAAATCTTTCTGACCATTATTTGAGCATTTGAAACTGGTTTTGCTCATCCTACCAAAGACCTATTGAATAAAGTCCCCTAGAGTTGTGGCCCAGTAATCTACATATTAAACATTCCTATGTATTTATGAAATCATGTCAGTTTAGAAATCCATAGTTCTGAATGTGGAGTATGTAGATGGTGTAAATAAAGTATACCCATAGTCTTTCTGCTTTGTCAGGTAGTTGTACATTTTCATTATTTGCTTGTTTTCCACTGAAAATTGACATCTCTGTGCACTTGTGGATTATACGTCATTGACAAATGTTTTCATGTAATTCATTTCAATTCAACCAACTTTACAAGAGTACATTGGCTCTTAGATATTAATGCACATTCAAATCACCAGGGTTTTGCTAAAATGAAGATTTTTAGGCCCCATCAGAAACTATTATTCAGTAAGTACATGTAGGAAAGTGTAACTGACATTTTTAACAGCATACTAGATGTTCTAAGCAGCCAGTTGAAGTAATGCTGCAGTAGAATGGGCAGTGCCATACATGCAAACATACACACATATGCACATGTAAACATACACACAGAAAACAGGAAAATTACAATGTGCTTACCAAATTCAAAATCAGATATTTACTTAACTAATGATCCTCAGAATTTATTTTAAAAAAATCAAGAGGAAAGTTGGATATGTTTGAGTGCCTTAAATAAAATCCAAATTCACATCTTATTAGTTTGATTCAACAAATAGTCATAGGGAACTAAGTTTTTGCTAAACACTATGGCAGGTGCTAGTTATATTCAAAGATTCTATCTATAGTAAAGTATATTAATCAATTATTAAAAATGAGAGAGATATTGTTATGAACTGAATGTTTGTGTCTCCCCAAAATTCATCTGCTGAAACCCTAACCCCCAGTTTGACTATACTTGGAGACAGCATCTCTAAAAAATAACCAAAGTAAATGAAGTCATAAAATGGCATCCTAATCTGTGTTATTATAGAACAGGCACAAGAATGCCTCTCTCTCTCTCTCTCTCTCTCTCTCTCTCTCTCTCTCTCTCTCTCTCTCTTTCTTCTCTCCATGCACACAACACACTGAGGCCATGTGAGGGCTCAATAAGAAAGTAGCAATTAATAACTCAGGAAGAAAACCCTCACCTAAAGCTAAATTTGCCAGCTCCTTAGTCATAGGCTTCTAGCCCCCAGAACCATGAGAAAATTTCTGTTGTTTAAACCATCCAGTCTATGTTTTCATTTTTTTTATAGCAACCCAAACTTAGAGAGATACTAAGTGTTATGGTTGAACTTAGTAGTGTATGATGTTAGACCTAAAATGGAAACCTACAGAGAAGTCTCACTCTACTCCCACAGATAAGATCCCACAGCCTCCAAGTCTGACTTATCAAGAGAAAATGTTCACTTACTGCTTATTCCTGAGTGTTGGGTTTCAGTTACCTTTTACCTCATGGAATTGAGCCAAATAAGCCAAATACATCTTCCATTGGAAACCAAGGGTCACTCCAACTTCTTGATACTACAAAGCCCATCTTCCACAGCTGGTACTTTTTCACTCTGTTCTCAAGTGCAACTCCATGTGGCCCTGCATGACCCATGGTATCATCTTCCGCTGGACTATGAGTAAGTGGGATCAACAAACTGTTGCTGGTCTCATCTGTAGTGTCATGTGTCAGGTGTTCAACCATCCCATAACCAAAGGGGTAAAAATCCCTCCCTCACCAAAAGAATAAAGAAGAAGAGATTAAAACACACTGACAGTGCTAAACATACTTACCACAGATATTCTAATGGTCCAATGTAACACAGCAAACTTTTATCACTGGTTTAATTAAAACATGTTTCTAAAAAGTCACTGAAAACCAGATTCCCAGCCTGATTGTTAGAGCAGATGGCTGGAGCCAGTGGAGGTAGGCCTTCCTTCATACATTCAAAGAAATCTTTCATATGAATGTTACTAAATTATATTACAATTGGGTAATGTCATGCTTTATTTTCATTTCTGGGTGATTTTGTCTAGCCCATTGACTGTACATTTCTCTTTTAATTTTTAATTCATATGAGCCAAAATATTAGCTCATAACCCATAAACAAGAATGGAAAACTACTAGAAATCTCTGTATTGAAAAAACCTCGTAGCAAGTAATATAAAACTAAGGCATTTACAATACATAGAGACACCTACTACATGATGTGTTTTGAAGGACTATGCTTTTGTATTTTTAATTCTCTCCAGGAGGATCACTTCTCTGCAGCATTTCTTCTGTTTTCCCACCTAGTCACATATGGCCCATTAGCTGCTCAAAATTGACACATTCAAGTGTCACCAGCATGGCCAGAATGAAAAAAGGCTTTGTGTTTTCAGCCTCTGTGATCTTTCATATAAATATTGCTTTGAGTTGGACAGTGGAAAAACCCAGGGTAGCACTATAATGCCATTGTGATAGACACTTTACAACCTCTGCCAATATAATACTATATCAGAATCTTGCTTAACCATGAAAGAAGAATGTTCCAAAAATCATTTAAGGTGATGAAGCAGTCCCCAAAGAGATTTGTAGTTGATTTCCCAGCTATGATGAATTTCTCCATCTTTTCCTTTATTCCTTCTGCAGATGAAGGGGTAGAGGAGGCAAGACTGTGGTTCCTCCAGGAGGGAGGTTCTACCCTTTACTAACTATAAGACCTTCAGCAAATTTCCCAGTGCCTTGGCTTCTTCACTTATTTATTTTTTAATTGGTGCATTGTAATCATACATCTTTGCTAGGTACAAGCTAATAAAGGCATACATGCACACATTTCTCATTTAACCCTTCCCCAATTCCCACCCCACTCCCTCGCCCTCCCTCCTTCTCAAGTTCAGTTTAGTGATTGACTTTGATATGTTCGTGAAAGTACATCATGTGCGTTAGGGTGCCCCCCCACCCCCATCACCTTCCATTAAGTCAAATTCTTTACTCACCTAAGGTTTCTCCTTCTTCATCTGGAGTTCTTCTTATGTCCCATTTCCTCCCTAGCTTCCACAAATTAGGGAGAGCATATGATTTTTTATTTTTTGTGACTGACTAATCTCACTTAACATAATGTTTTCCAGTTACTTCCATTTCCATGCAGATAACATGATTTTGTTCTTCTTTATGGCTGAGTAAAATTCCATAGTTTTGTAATCCATTCATCTGTTGATGGACATCTTGGCTGGTTCCATAGTTTGGCAATTGTAAACTGTGCAGCTATAAACATAGATATACATGCATCAGTGTGATAGATGGGTTTCCATTCTGAAGTGGAAAAACCAGAAGTGGTATTGCTGGGTTGGCTTCTTCACTTTTAAATAGCAAGCATTTTAATAGCCTTGTGTCATACAAAGAATGAATCAGAGAACATGTTCATAGAAGAGTAGCTGGATATAGGGAATGCTCAATAAATAGTAGCCACCTCTGAAACTGCTGTAGATTTGCTTGTTCCCATCCAAACTGTGATAAAGCTGGTCTGGACCATCTTTTGCTAATAATAGAATAAAATCATCTACTCATTGCTGTACAGGGCCTTGAAAATTATATTATCCAATACTTCTCCTTCTATTTTGTGGTTGAGAAAACTGAAGCATAGTATAGAGCAAAAAATAGAACTGAAGACTCTGGACTCCTAGAATTTTAAGGGCAGAAATGCCCATTCTCAAGAAACTCTCAGAAGTTCTCACCCAATTGCTATCTAGAAATTAGCCACATGCACCTCAACCTTACAGGTAAATTAAAGTTCAAACTTGTTTTCTATTTCAATTTTCCTTTTCTTCAGGTGAATTCTAATTTTTGAGTAATTTTTCTAAATGTTCAAGTTTCTATATCAACTCCAGTAGCTTAACAGTTAAATGAAAACTGAAGCATCATTTTTAATGGAAAAGTCTTATAAAATGAACTTACAGAAATATCCCCATGTTTTTCTTAAAAACTCAAAATTTATAGCTTTACATGGTGGTATATGCTTATAATCCCAGTACTTGGGAGACTAAGACAGAATTATTACAGGTTCAAGACCATCCTTAGCATCTTAGCGAGAGCCTCAGCAACTTACTGAGACTCTTTTTTTAAAAAATGGTGTGAACATAATTCAGAAATAGAGTGTCCCTGGGTTCAATCCTCACTATCAAAAAAATTTACATTATTCAAACAGATTCAGTATTGTTAAAAAAATATGCACAACTACCATAACATATAATTTCTTTAAAAAATTAGTAATACAAGAGACCAAACCCAAATACTAAAGAAGAAATTTTGGTTTATAATCTGAAGTTAAAGACTCCTTGCTGCTTGGAATATCTATCAACACCAAACCGTCAGTTTTAAGGCAAAGGGCAAAATTATTTTGATTGTTAAGAGCACATACCATTAGATTGGCATCCTTAAGAAAACTACTAAAATTATCCCATTTCTCTCAGCTAAAATATATCAACTCCATCTTAATCATTCTAGATCCCAATACCTGAGTCCTGAGTTTATCTTAGGCTGGATGATTAGCTGCTATACAGATTTTATTTTTTAATATACTTTTTTGGTGTATTATAGTCTCACATTCATAATGTAGTTCGGAGTGATAACAACATACATACACATAGCACTTGGTGAGCTCCCCACCAGCTTCCTTGCCGCTGCCTCCCTGTCCCCATACATGATACTGAGATCAGTATTGATCATTTCATATATGTGCATAACAGTGATAGAAAAAAAGGACAAAGGACACAAAGCAGTAAGACCAAATGTTGTATGCCTTAGTCTTCTCATTCAGAGAATGAGATAATACAAACTTTGACTCATTGGTTTGCTATAATGATATAATATCTATTAAGAGTCTAGATCAGTGCTTCACACATAGGTTCCATTAAAATTTTATGGCTTTTTGCAATAGCACCTTAATAGCTGGATCTTGAGCAAGACTCGGTCCACTGGAGTCCTGCAAGGCAGACGATTCCAAAAGAAGGAATATGTGGCATTTCCCACTTTGCATTATTGTATTCTGGAAATTTTGGGTGCTTTGGGTTTTGCTTTTTTATTAATTATAAAGAAAAACTTCTTAGAAACATGCGGCTATGTCTGTAAAAAGTCTTCTTTGCTTTTATCATGATCCATCTTTATTACTCTTTTTTTTTACTTTCAGAATGCTCCATCTTTAGTTGCTTGCTTTTAGAATGACCCATCTTTAATTCTTAATGTCACCACCCTTCTTTACCTGTTTTATTTCTAACAGGGGGTCTGCAGCACCCTTGAGCGGTCTACCTGTCTCAATCCCGATAAAATAAAAAAAGGATAAAAATGGGTAGGGGGAACTTACCTAATCAAGTCCAACACGTTGAGGCGCCAGATGCCGGGGGAAAGTCCTCAAGGCAGCAGGGTCGGGGGTCCCTCAATTGGTGTGGAATGAGACGAGGTCACAAGAATATGCTCACACCCAATGCAGTGAAGAAGTGCATCTGTTTTATGTTTTTGTCAGTCGCAGATTTATACTATTTCTTTTACAGTGAGGCATATAGAACAGGAATTTTTACAGACTTGTTTTTCTAAAGGTTAATCACAACCAGTTAAGTTTACAACACGTATATAAAAATCCTTTTCCGTTAGTTAAAATCTTTACAATTTTGTTTAGCCCTGCTAAGCAGTGTTTTGTCTTATCTAGGTAGTTAGCAGGTTCCAGGGAGACCAGGTAGTGGGGAGACCAGGCAGCAGCAATTTAGATAAACTTGCAAAGCCTATTTCTAGGCTAAAGCTTGTTGTCTTAAAGCACTGCTCTTTTACAGCTATGAGATCAGTATTCTGTCAGGCTGCATGTTTCTAAGAAGTTTTTCTTTATAATTAATAAAAAATCAAAACCCAAAGCACCCCAAATTTCCAGAATATAATAATGCAAGTGGGAAATGCTACGCATTCCTTCTTTTGGAATCGTCTGCCTTGCAAGACACCAGCAGACCGAGCCTTGCTCAAGATCCAGCTATTAAGGTGAGGTCGCATTTCCCTCTTCTTTATTTTTTAATTTAAAAGCTTCCACTTCTATGGCAAGTGACTTGACAGATCGCGAGGTGAGTCGGATGATGACTGGAAGACATGAACAAAATATGATTATAAGCAACAAAGCCAGTGCCATAGATATTCCATAACTCATATATGAATGTATGTCTAATTGTTTAGAAAGTTGAATAAAAAAAATCAGAGGCCATTTTGGTGGTAGAACTAATATCTATATAGTATTGACTAATATATTTTATTTGATTTTATAGTGCCTGTAGATCAGAGGCTATGTTAGTGTTGTTCCAGATTCCTAATAAATGATTCTGCACCTGTGACCAGGAATGCTGAGAATCATTATAGTTACTTGATTTCCTAAATACAGCACTACTTTTTCTAAGGCTGAGATATGAGTTTCTAGTTTTTTATCTACCATTTCTTGTGCAGCTAAAGCTAGCATAACATTATGTGACAATGAATTAACATGATGAGCAGTATTAATATTGGTAACTAAGGTAGTAGTCGAAAACAGTTAAAGAAGCAATAAATTTACAGGCAGCACAAACAAGGACAGGAAAGGCAAGCTGTAATGATGAAGACTGAGATTAGACATCTGAGCACTGAGCATCTTATCCTGGGTCCAGGAGATCTGGAGATACAGCCTCATGGGAAGATGATTGCTTCCGCGAAGAGACATGCCTGATGAGTCTGTCAGGAACCCACTATGGAGCGTCCGCGTTCTGTGGAAAAATACAAGCATGTCCTTGACCCGCAGTTAGCAATAAATCAGGTCCTTTCCATTTGCTTGTCATTAGGTCTCTTCATTTTACCATGATTTGATAACAAAAAGTACATGAGAAAGAATAGCATGTGGAGAGGCATATTTTAGCTCTGAATTAGATAGTTTTTCTATTTGGATTTTTAATGTTTGATGAGCTCTCTCAACTATAGCTTGCCCCTGGGGATTATAAGGAATTCCAGTGGAATGCTTAATTCCTAAGGTATTACAAAGATTTTTTAAGCTGGCAGACATGTCATTAGGTCTCTCCATTTTACCATGATTTGAGAAGGCTTTACTTGTTTTAAGTTGATTAGGGATTCCCATATATGCAAAAGCAGCAAACAAATGTTGCATGACATCCTTATATGCTTCCCCAGTCTGGGCAAAAGCAAAAATCATGTGTGAAAAAGTGTCCACGCTCACCTCACATGAACAAAAGACACTCTTCACTGCATTGGGTGTGAGAGTATTCTTGCAACCACGTCTCATTCCACACCAATCGAGGGACCCCCGACCCCGCTGCCACGAGGGCTGGCCCCCAGCAGCTGTTAGTGTTATTTTCCATATAGCCTCTCAGAAGTACATAAAGTAGCAGAGCGAGTTTTAATATTCTAGATTGATGTGACTTCATTACAGAGCATTATCAGTGCAGAAAAAAGTGATACTGCCAGTACCACTCTAGCTGATAGCATTTAGTCCTGGAAAGAAAAGAATTATGAAATTGATCTTTTTTGGAAAGACTAAATTTTTGCTCATGGGTAATCATGACAAGAAGTTCCCAATTTAAAGCGTCGTATGACGAAAATCACTGACAATATTGAATCTAATTTAGATCTATTTGAGATCATTTATAGGTGATTTTTTTTTTTTGCAGTACTAGGGATTGAACTCAGCGGCATTCTACCTCCAAGCTACACCCCCAGCCCTATTTTTTATTCTTTTATTTGGAAACCAGGTCTCACTAAGTTGCGGAGTGCCTCACTAGGTAGCTGAGGCTGGCCGCGAACCCGGATCCTCCAGTCTCAGCCTCCCGAATGCTGGGATTACAAGTGTGCGCCACCACGCCCAGCTTATAGGTGATTTTTTATTTCCTACATCTATAATATAAAATTGGAATTTCCATATAATTTACAGTTGGGTCTTAGAAAACTATTGCAGACTTGAATCAGAATTACAGTAGTAACATTTCTACTCCTGTACTAATTTTATAGGGAGAGTGTGGGTAGGGGGGTACACTAACATCCAGGAATGGAAATGAAAATATTCTTATATTCTTATAAGTGCCAGTGAGAATTTTTAAAAATAAAAATTTGTACCAAAAAAAAAAAGTTATGATACAAAGGATGCCATAGCCCCAAAATCTGGTTTGTTTTAACCAAAATATAACTTCATGTTAAGCCTTTTTAGTTTTAAATACTTGTCAATGGATTTAATTATCAATCATTGACATATGGGCTACAAAATGTATTCCATAAATGTTTTATTTGCCAATTTCTCAATTTAATTTACTTTGACTCTGTGATCAGAAGGTAAAAAAAAGAAAAAAAAAAAAAAAGGTCTTTGTCTCGCATAGGTGGCAGATGTCACCATGAGAAGTACAAAATGTTAGGAGTCACTACCTCTGTAAAATGGGTGACGATATTCTCTCTCATGTTGATAGTTAAATTGTTTTGCAGCTTCCTATTAACACCACGTAAATAATGTACATCACCACTAAAAGGAGGTATTACCCATGTTCCCTGATTTAAATGATATCATAGAATTCTTAAGTAAAGTTTCTAAAGGTTCACAATAATTTTCTCAAGTCATCTAGGTCCATAACAATGGATATGAAATCTCCATAGATTTTTTTCTGCACGTAATGGATTTTGATAATATGGTAAATGTCAGGAACTCAACTAAGGTGATCACAATCCTCATTAATTCCAAACAGTGTGAGATATCATGCTATTTAATATCATTTTATCTGCATGCCCTATCCTTAATTTTCAAAGCAAACAATTAATCCTCTGCTTTGCACCAATATGTTTTGATTAATAAGGATTTCATAACTTATGAGACAATCCAATAGCTCACTGCATTATATAATAGCATAGTCAACACAAAGTATTCTAAAAGATTTAGTTTGAAACTTTTCACATAATGGAAAGTCATTCATTTATTTTTCTATAGATCTAAAGTGTACATTACTCTGAATATTTCCCAAGTAAGTAAGTATATTAATTTCTGAGAATAGCATAATATTAATTTTAAAAGAAAGCCCCTGGTAGCACACTTATTTTGTAAAATGCTGAGGTCATCTTAGCTTGAGAAAACAGAAAGCTGCCCTTAAACTCTAAAAAGAATAGCACTATTAAACTAATTTTTAAAAGTACAGCTGTTAGGGAGAAAATTATTTCTGGTATTGAAAATTCTTCACTTATTCAACACAACATTGTTTGAAAAAATTTAACATGTATGCATGCCTTCAAAAAGGAAATTGTATTGAAGAAAAACTTAAAGCAACATCATGTCTCTTTATCCTCCTGTGCCACAAGAGCATTACATCTTTATTTAAAAGCCTTTCCCTTTAAGTTTGATTTATTTGCTTTTTATAACATATTTTGAGCTAATACCATACCAGTAAGATTAGTAATAGTCCCTAATCGCTCCCAGTCACCAGCCCTGGGTTCTAGACAAATTGGCTTCACTGTCACCTGATCCCTTCTACCTCTGAGCTATAACTGGAAACTGGGTCTCACTAAGTTGTTGAGAGCCTCCCTAAGTTGTTGAGGCTCAACTCGAACCTGTGATCCTCCTGTCTCAGCCATTCAAGTATTGGGATTACAGGCATGTGCCACCATGCCCGTCTTCTGTTTTTCCTTATGTCTTCTTTCTCCCTAGAAGACCTTTCTTTTCACTCTTTGCTGGTAAGCAACACCTTATCCTTCAAAGGAAATAAAATGTCAGTTCTGTCTCCTCAATAAACATGCTTCATAGCACCTGCTGGAAGTGATCTTTCTTCCTAGAAGCTCCCATGCCTTTTGACCAAACCCCCAAATCTGTCGCATGCTTACCACCCAAGGAGAAGTTCTTTATTTCTGCATGCACCATCTTATTCTCTCTTTTCTTCTATTGCCCACCAAGGTTTTCTTACGGGGGCGGGGGGGGGGTTCTGAGTTGTCTGGATTGTATATAAATGATGAGGGAAATGGGAGGGAATTCCAAGTCAAGGCAAAAAGCTCAACTAAGAACTTTGACACAGGCTTGACAGGGTTTGCACAGGATAAAATGAGTACCCAAGGCTAGCTGTAGAGGATGGTTCATGCAGAGCATGGGTCCTAACTTGTTCGGGTAGCAGGAGGCCATAAACTGACACAAAGAATATCACATATTACTACAATACACTACATACAATATCACTACACATAATGCAAAAATTTAAAAAACAATATGATGAAATAAAATTGTATGCAGCATGAAAACCACAAGTGTCTGTCTTCAGAAACACAAGTCTGTCCAGGCAGACTAATCCTTAACATTTCAACCTTTCCTGTTTGTTATTCCTGCTCATTGCTTTAGCATTGTGCTGAAGCAGATTCCAAAGCTTTGAAGTGAAAAAAAATTAAGAAAAAAATGATTCATTAATTTTATTGATTCCTGAGGGGTTTAGGAAGATTGCCCCTCCCTCCTCTGCCATTTCTAACAGTTTGGTTGAGAGTCATTGATAGAGAACAAGAAAGGAAATTGAGATCATATAGGTCAGGGGGGATCAGCTTGCTCACACTAGTCCAGGTACAGACATATACACTCAGGGAAGTATTTACTGCCTTCCCACCTTCTAAAGTATCAGCCGAATGTAATATGCCTCTGCACTGAACTCAGATATGCTGCTTTAAAATATATATTTCCTCCATTTTTCCCTGGACCATCTTCTTTTTTCCTGGTGATTAGTGTAACTGTGCAAGCATTTGGCATTCTAGCTGAATGAGAATGAGATGAAATGGCAGCTCTCCCAGCCCTCTTATTTCACAGCACAGGAGTAAAACTGGCAATGCAGAGAATGTCATAATTCAGATGTGTCAGTCCTGAAATGTTTGAAAGTGGCTGGGATCAGGAAAGCCATAGGCTATTCTGAACCACAGATAAAAACAGAGATGCTCTATCCTGCTTTCTAGAGTGACATCTACTGGTCTCATCAAGTTCACGGAGAATATAAAACATTTCTCCTTTTTTTCTTAAATGAAAGCAGAGGAGTGATGACACAAGGATTTGGAGGAGATTGAAAAGCCAGTCAATCCCAGAGGAAGCTTACATGGGCCTGGAGCTTCCCTAGCAATTGCAGTGTTGACCACCAGTTTTGGGAAGGAAAGTCCTTGCCCACTGGAAAAGAAGTTTTGAACGGGGAAAATGGAGAGAAATTAGAATAATGTTACACTCTTTCTCCTTTTAAAGAGAGAATACCCTCTCTCCATCCAACCTGTAGAATTACTAACTTCCCAAAAACAAAGCTAATCTTTCTATTGAGGAAAACAAAATGACAATGTTCAAATCTGCCCAAACTAAATGGACCAATTCAAGTGTGTAACTACATGCCACTTATCCAGCAAGAGACTTGAGCTCACTGCTAACAGATCTGGGCTCTGTTTCAAAACTGACTCTATTTTAAAAAGAAAACTTAAAGGATTATCCAGAGGTGGCCCCAGATATATCCTGTACAAGTGGCTATATTAAACATCTTTGCTTATGCAATAAGAATCATGTATCTATGCCTTGCATTAAGTAGAATGAAGAATAGATATAAAAACTGTGATGTCTTAACATCTGATAGTCTTCTTGGAATAAATCACACACATGTAACCAACAGCAAACACTGAGTTATCAATGTCAATCGAGAGTTCACTGCGGCTTTTCCTTCTGCTCCATTCTGAACAGTCTTTTCTTTCTCTGTCTCCTCCGTCCCCTGCAGAATTATTAAATATAAATGCTTATTGGTAAATATTTCATCTTTTACCTTATAAATATCACTATTTCCTTTTTTTTTTTTTTGCGGTACTGGGGGTTGAACTCAGGGGCATTCTACCTCCGAGCTACACCCCCAGCCCTATTTTTTATTCTTTATTTTGAAACCGAGTCTCACTAAGTTGCGGAGTGCCTCACTAGGTAGCTGAGGCTGGCCGTGAACCCGGATCCTCCTGTCTCAGCCTCCCGAATGCTGGGATTACAAGCATGCACCACCACGCCCAGCTTCACTATTTCCTTTTCACAATCCAATTTCCTCAAAAACTAATATGACTCACTGTCTCTTTCCTATAGCACAACCCCTCAATCCATTTCAATATATATGTCTCTGGCTTCACCAGCTCTAAAACGTAAATTATTTCATCCTAAAGCAAATCCTAAGGGCACTTCTCATTTGAGTTTAGTATCTCCTCCTTACTTACATTCCTCTCTGACTTTGGTTTCCTGGTCACTAGTTGTTCAACTTTCACTTCTTCATACCTTTTAATTTCACGTGGCCTATTCACAAGCATTTGTGTGAGAATATGAGACACTGGAGACATAGAGACACATAGATGTTCTCCTTATTGATTCCTCTTTCTTCCAATGATTTGTTGAATACTTGTGGTCCATGGGTGTTTGTTTGTTTTTGATATTGTCTTATTTTTGTTTTGTTTTCATTTGTTTTGTTTTGTTTTTGTGGTACTAGGATTGAAATCAGAGTGGTTTACTTTTGAGCTATACCCCCATCCTTATTTTATTTTATATTTTAAAGAGGGTCTCACTAAATTGCTGAGGACCTCATTAAGTTGCTGAGGCTGGCCTCAAACTCATGATGATCCTCCTGCCTCAACTTCCCAAGTACTAGAATTATAGGTGTGTGTCACTTCATGTGGTATCCATGGGTTTTTCTGGCCTCAGACCTCTTCCTATGCAATGGTTTTTCTAAAAAGAGATTATCCAATTTTATTGGCTACAGCTTCTATTATGTTTAGATCTGTATGTTCAAGTCTCCTCTTAGTTACCCTCCTGTTCTTGGTTTTCAACTACCAACTACACATCTTTATTTTGGATATCCAAGGGGGATACAAATGCAAATGTCCACAGATAGATTCATTGACTTTTCTCCCAAACCTCTCTTATGCTCACATTAGAACCTTGTCTTCAACTCCTCTTTCTTAAATCTGTCATATCCAATTGAACAGTGGGTCCTATTATTTCTATTCAAAAGGTCTTGGTATTAAGTTTCCATAGCCCAACAATTCAAATACAAAAGCCTCAGTCTGTTCTCTCTATCCCTGTCTCTCCTTGTAATCATCTTCAAAACTTCAAAAACCAAAGTTCTTTTTTTCTGAAATGCAAATATGATCATAGCACTTCCCTACTAAAATAATTTCAATGATTCTCTATAGTTTCAAATTCCTCAGAAATTGTCATACATTCTTTATAATTACCCCTGTTCTCTGTACCCTACATATCCTGATCATTGTTCATTGCTCTCTCAGACACTGCTCAGACTGTAGACAGGAAGAACTGTTCACTGTTCCCCAAACTTGAGTGCTTCTTCACACATGGATGCCTGAATGGGACTTTCATGTACAGTGCTTTTCAGAGATGCAGGTTGCTAAGGCTATTTGAGCAACTCCACAACTAAGTCTAGGAGTCTAACCTTTGAATAAAGGGCTAAAGAAGCAAGCAGAAAGAGTAAAAAACTGAAACACCAATCTGAAGGTATAAGAGATGACTTGGTTTATTTCTCCAAAAACATAAAGTGAGTCAGAGAATATACCACAGGGGGAAAATAAATGAACCAACATTACTTATGATTGTTGAGCTGGACTTTAAAGCCAGACAGAGTATCACATCTGGTTCTTAAAAGGCCCTTGGCAGTATCAAAGTAGATATCAAATCAAATTCAATGATCTGCAAAAAAGAAATCCTTTTTTAGTTGCTGCTAATTTTTCAATTTCTTTTTAAATTATTTTTAATAAGTATGCTACTAGAAGAGATTAATAATACAATGAGGGATTTTTTCCCATCCACTAAAGGCTAAGATGTAAAATAATAAGAAACTGTGAGTAAAGCAAAATATTTCACAAGAAAGTCAAAATGTGAAGTAAAGGAACATCTAATGTATGGCATGATTATAAATAATATAATGTATAGAAGAAAACAAAAATCATTTGACTTTAGTTTCTAGAACATTCCCCTTGGGCAGCACAGGTTTAGTGATACACATACACTCACAGTACAGAGCTCTCCAAGAAATAATATAACCAAGCGTTTACCATGTACCGTGCATTATTGTTCTAGGGCTGCTACAAGTAGTCAGTTCATGCTCCTAACAAAACTATCAGGTAGATATCATTTTATGACCATTTGACATGTGAAGAGCCTGCAGAGAGAATTAATTTAATCCAACTTACATTTCATCCAGTAAATGGTCCTGTGTTTTTATCAACTATATTATTTCATTGGCTTTCAATTTTGATAATAAATTTTAAAACTAAACAGAAAACACTTATGGTTACATGTCAAAATATCAATGTTAACTATCCTGATGATTGTAAGAGTAATGGAGTGGGGAAGAAAATGGAAGGAAAATGACCTGTGTTATTTCTTCATTTTACATAGGAGAGATACATTGTATTTTGCCCAAATTAATTTATTATGAGCATAATATTAAGTATATGAATTGAAGTTATAAATGAACTCACTAAAATATGATGATAATATAATTTTTAAAATGATGAAGTAGGAGAAAGAGAAAAGCAGAAATTTTATCTCAAATTTCTCATCTATTAGAGGGAGCCTACTGATACTGGAAATAAAGCTAAGAAGTAGATGCTTAAGTGTATTAATTAAAGTCCCTAAAATCAATAGTTGAAAGCAGTTACCCATGAAAAGTAGAACTTTGAGTGAGAAAGGGAAGGTAAATGGTAATTTTAATTTTTTCCATATGATTTAGTTTACTTTTTCTCTTAAGATTTAAAACAATTCAAATGACTCTGAAATGATAAACTATTAATGACAAGTAAGTTATAAAATGGAATATATACTTCTATATGTATACATGTAAGGATATATATGTGTATATATATATGTTATATGGATATATGTATATGTATATGTTTGTGATCCCATACATAGACACATGCACACAGACAGAAAAAAATAGATTCAGCCGGGCGTGGTGGCGCACGCTTGTAATCCCAGCATTTGGGAGGCTGAGACTGGAGGATCGAGTTCACGGCCAGTCTCAGCTGCTTAGTGAGGCACTCCGAAACTTAGTGAGACCCGGTTTCAAAATAAAGAATAAAAAAAAAATAGGGCTGGGGGTGTAGCTCGAAGGTAGAACGCCTCTGAGTTCAATCCCCAGTACCACAAAAAAAAAGAAAAAAATAGATTCAGATATATAGATGTATTGACAAATATTAATGTTCACAGTGGTTATTACTAGGGAGTGATTTTAATTTTCCTCTTTAGGGTTTTCATTTTTATTTTTCTTACAATAAATATGCACATTTTGTCATTAGAAATATATATTTTAAACAGTGTGATTGTGCATATACATTAATGAGAGGGTGAAAATGAAAAGAAATTATTTACTTAATTAAGAGAAATTTTCCCACTCTGTAGGTTCTCTGTTGAGGTTCTTGATAGTTTCCTTTGCTTTGCAGAAGCTTTTCAGTTTCATGTAATCCCATGCACTAATCCTCCTGCAGATAGAGGTTTAATAACTAGGATATACAAAGAACTCAAGAAAATCTCAACTAAGAGAGCAAACAACCCAATCAAAAAATGGGCAAAGGACCTAAATAGACACTTCACAAAAGAAGAAATAAAAATGGCCAATAAATGTATGAGGAAATGTTCCACATCATTGGCAATCAGGGAGACGCAAATCAAAACTATCCTAAGATTTCACCTAACTCCAGTCAGAATGGCAATCATAAAAAACACGAACAACAACACCTGCTGGCGAGGGTGTGGAGAAGTGGGAACCCTAGTACATTGTTGGTGGGACTGCAAACTTGTGCAACCACTGTGGAAGACAGTATGGAGGATCCTCAGACGATTGAGAGTGAACCTACCATATGACCCAGCAATAGCACTACTGGGTATATACCCAACAGAATGGAAACCAAATTATCAGACCGATGCATGTGTATCTATGTTTATAGCAGCTCAATTCACAATAGCCAAACTATGGAAGCAGCCAAGATGTCCAACCACAGATGAATGGATTACAAAACTATGGGATATGTACACAATGGAATT